>PVJO010017725.1:0-38497 GCA_004026905.1 Hystrix cristata | reverse complement strand
AAGCTAGAAATTCCGTTTGGCCCAGCTATTACCTTCTGGGTAGCTTCCTGAAAGACTTAAAGGTAACATATTACGATACATGCATATCTATGTTTATAGCAGCACAACCCATAATAGCTAAATCTTGGAAGCACACTATATGTCCATCAACATATGTGAGTATAAAGAAAATGTGGTGTTTATACACAGTGGGGTACTATTGGTACTTATCATAAAGAGGACAAGTTTGAGTCATTTGAAGAAAAATGGATGCACTATGAAACCATAGTGTTAAATAAAATAAATCAGACACACAAATCCATCACATGATTTCTCTTATACAAGAAACCCAAAACACAAATCAAATAATTATTAAAATAAAAGATAATAGGAAATGGGGAAATACATGTAGATATTTTGCAAAAGTGAAGATCAATGCTAGAAGAAACTCGGATCTAAGATCCCAGGAGTTTTGAAGCTGTCATCCATAATTCAAGTGGAGATAAAAGAATTGTGGGGAGATAGGATGACTGGATCAAGCATCAGTTCTTTTAAAAAGGGGTCTCTTGAAACAAAAACCCTCACTAAAGTGACCTTGATGAAGGAAATTACACGTGAAATTCCCTAAATAAAAATTTATTTAATTTAAAAAAAAAAGTGAAGATCAAGAGATGGAGAGAAAGAGGAAGGAAGGGAGGGAAAGGGGATTAAAAAAACAGTTAAGATGCATTATGTACATGTACCAAATTCCCTTGATGATTTGTAGTATGTAATCATTACATACTACAAACATAGTAAGAAAAATAAAAATTTTAAAAAAGAAGAAAAAGAAACAGGTTCTATACTAACAATTTAAAGTAGCAACAGGAAGTTATCCAGAATTTCTAGACTTAAATGTTGTAAAATACCTTAAAATAGTAAAGGTTAATATAAAAGTCAATTTTAATAGATGCCAAATAATGAAAACTTTGGCCAGTTATATAAATTTACAGTACTTTATTAATCCCATTTTAAAATTTGCTATGATAATGCTTATAATAAGTACCAAACTATGTCATCAAAACCAATGCATGTACCACAAACATTTTT
The DNA here is from genome assembly GCA_004026905.1 of Hystrix cristata. Taxonomy (NCBI): domain Eukaryota; kingdom Metazoa; phylum Chordata; class Mammalia; order Rodentia; family Hystricidae; genus Hystrix; species Hystrix cristata. The sequence continues at coordinate 37,429 of PVJO010017725.1, read as the reverse complement.
CTCCAAATGAAGGTCACAGCTCAACCCTGAGTCTCATGATCCTTGGCCGGGTGCTTCTTCTCACTATTATAAACCCAAAACATGAAAGCATCAGAATAACCATCTATCTAGTCCCATCTTACCATCAGTGCAGAGTTCCTCTGTACAACTCTCTACCAATAAGTAGCCCATCTATAATAGAACTGGCCATATAAATTACATAAAATCACGTTAAACAGTATTTTTTAAAGTGTCACTCTAGACCAGACTAAAATGATCTTATTTAGAACTGGTTAATAAAATGTTTCAGTTTCTTGTGGTGCTATTGAACAAGCTTTTTAAAATGTAATGCTCAGAATCTTTGACACATCTCACAAAATGTATAAGCACAAAGCAAATAGCATGCTATTTTGAGGGTTGTTTAAAAAATAGAGTTTATCAAGCCCTGCCAAAATATTTTATGACTGAAGTAAATAAAGTGTTTTTGTTTTTTCTTTCCCCCCAGGGGAAATCTTGTCTGTGACATTAGAGAGCAGTATTTGTCAACAGGAAATCTTATTTGAACTCAAAGATTCAGTTCAGAAGAGGGTCCCATGAAAAATGCTAGTATTATGTTAAATAATATTGTCAGTATTAAAAGAATAAAGAAATTTATGATATGAGAACTATACCAATGGCACCACAGATTAATTTACATTCTCTTCTGCATTAAAATTTCAATATTTTTCTACATAATTTTCAATTTCAGAAGAACTCTTTTCTAACAAATGATTACTATTATACTGTCTCTTGTATAATCTTAATTATAGATTGTTCATCTCTGTCACTGAATTTCAAATTAAAGTAAAACATTCTAAAGGGGTATTTTATTGGTTCTAATCCTCCTGGGTTTCAAAATTCACAATCTTTAACTTTTGGCTTTTTAAGTATGATTCAGTTTATTTTTTCAAAAAGATAGAAATGCAGATTTAAAATTTTACTTCTGATCTCCAATAAAAATAGAAAAGTTAGATTTATCAGTAAAATCTTGAAATCAACAATTCAGCCTTGTTCAAATAAAATCAAACTTTTTTTTTCTTTTTTTTTGGCAGTGCTGGGAGTTGAACTCAGGGCCTTGTGCTTGCTAGGCAAGTGCTCTACCACTTGAGCAAAACCCTTAACCCCCTAAAATCAAACATTTTTAACGTCTCTCTTATGTCAATAAGCATATTGAGGGATGAACCACATCAGAGTATTTGCTAACAGTTTTTAAAAATTTGGGTAAGGAAGCAGAACAAATGCACATGAAACAAGTAAAAACACCACTTCTGAGAAAGAATAATAAATGCAAATTACTGTGGAGTCTTCACATAGTACAAGATTGAGTATAAATTAAGTGTAGATTTAAATTAAGGTATAATTAGGGTGATTTAAAAAAACACTTTTCGGAGATGAGCTTTGAGTAAGCTTTTTAAAAAGTTGTAGCACATCAGTTGGTACATGGGGACAGGGATTTCAAGTGAGAAGAATGAGGCAAGACATGGAAAGGAGCAATTATGAGATGTGTTGAGGAAATTCAATTGTTCAGAGCACAGGTGGGCTGCGACAGTATACCAATTAAGACTCATGGTGTTACTTCTTTGTCTATTCAATAGACCCAATGTACAGAAATGCAACCACTCTGTGGCCAAAACACTCACTCCCTCCCACCCTGTCTTGTTCCACTAACCCCTTCATAGCCAGTTTCAGACATCAGGAGCACAAGTTTTGTAGCCAAGCCTGTGCAGCTGGGCTAGTGAAGTAAACAAAAGTAAACAAACTTGAATTACTTTCTAATGTGAGTCACAGCCCTACTCTCACATGACTTCTCCATGTCTACTCACAATCTTAACAATTTTCATGTTAAAATATTAACTGCAATTTAAAAAAAAAATGTTACCAGTGTTGGAACACAGGATTTTCCTCATGAGAGGTACAATTTTCTATTCATTGCCCCACCTTATGCTGTGCTACTTATTATGACTCTCTATAAACTCCAAAGTTTGGGTCAGTTCTACTTTTCTGTTCTTACATTCAGGGTGTTGAAGAAAAATTTACACCTGCTCACACTGCATCCATCATCTCTTGCTTCATCCGTGTTTTCAGAGACAGCAGGCAAAAATTCTACATCTCTTATCTTTTGATGTCCCTGCCTATTTTCTATTGTCTTCATTCTAACTGCCTTCCTTGGATCTCTTGCCCCAACAACATTCTGTCGATGAGGCCATCGATCAAACACCAAGCCCAAAGATTATCCTGTCCACTTGATTATTAAGAAATATCTTCACCATTGGTGGCCTTCTAGTGAGTATTTTCTTGAGGCACAAATATTTTCAGGCTCTGAAATTATCTTAAGACACCCATTCCATATTCATACTCTCTTCATAAGCATGCTTTTTACTAATCATTTGCCCTTTTTTCTTCTCAATAAGCCATACTATGAGCTCCTGTCCAGCTAGACCTTTTCCCACGGAAAGTATCTAACATGTAAAGTATCAGACTGCCTACTAAAGGGATTTCGAGTCTTTATTTTCCGAAGAGCCAGCAGTCTTCTTCCACCTGGTACAAGCATATTATATGAACTATCCTTAAATCAGGCTTAAGATTTTCCATCCTCATCAAGTGCTCAGAAAAATCTTCCTTTCTGTTATAAATATGAGTTGAGTTGGAGATATAGCTCAGTGGTCGAGCCCCAACATGAACAAGTCCCTGGGTTAAATATTCAGCTTTGAAATGAAAGGAAGGAAGGAAGGAAGGAAGCAAACAAGCAAGCAAGCAAAAGGAAGAAAGAAATGCAGGATATGTGCAGTTGGTAAGTGTTACCAAAAACTTCATGGCGGCACTGACTGCCTATCAGTCAGTTTATTACTGGAGGTACAAGCCAGTAAAATCCCAGGTAAAGCATCCCCTCTGGAGCTACCATCAAGTGAGAATTTTTCCCACAAAATGTCAGGCAATGAGGGAAGCATGGCCTTTGTCCAAACTTGAGGTTTCTTCCCTGTATACTCCTACATGGAGTTAATGAGTCTGGTACAGAAAGTTCAAGAATCAGTGGCACTTCCAGATCATACAGACCAATATGCAGAATGACTGTGGACAAAGGTTTTTTATTATGGACCCCAATTATTGATGGAAAAATTGGAATCATTGCATTAATTGTCAGATTAAGATATACAGATATGCTACATCTAAAACTTAGATCCCCACTTTGAAAGGAGTAGCCTGAAATGTCACAGATCCTCACCCAGGACTTTTCTTGTCATATAAAATCTCTTTATTATTACAGAATTTTACAGTCATACATATAGCTTATGAAATTACCCAAGCTTGTCTCTACTTACTGATCTTCATGTCTTATTATGACCCATCAGCTGAGGATTATTTTGGTCAATTCAGATGGAAATCATAAACTGACAAAGTGCAGCTTCCTTGACGTCAGTTGTTCTAAGGCTTGAGTGCCAGTGGCTGAAGGCCCTTAGTGGTATGGCCCTTAGTGGTTATAACCACCCATATTGGCTCCTCGGTAGCTGAGGCTTGGAGCCCTATTGGCAACTTTCTGGAGCTCTTCTAGATACTTCTGCTGCTTCACTGGGGCTTTTGGACACTTCAGATTTATGTTGGTCTCTCCCACTGGTCATCATTGATCTCCGCTGGTTGCTTCTTGTCTCTGCCACTGGTCTCTGGAAGTCTTCAAGGCCAGTAGCCCCTTGTGTTACAAACTCTTTTTAGTGTAACTCACTGAAACTCTACCCGAGATAAGAATCATGAGTAGTCAATAGAACCACTCAAGTGAGGCTTTACTGGGGCTTCTGCTGCAGCACAAGGATATGGTAGACAGGAGGGAGTCCTTTTGAATTATCCAGAGGAGTGTGTTGTTTATATATAGGAAGAGTGTCCCACACACGTGCCGTTTTGTATATTTCGAGGCTCTATCCAAGGACTTTCAGAGAAATGACAGAGGAGGACAGAGTCATCTGCAGGTTACAGGGCAGTCCATATGAGATAGGTCTGTGTTGCAAGCTTGCTTCCGACCAAGGCCAATGTCTGCTCTAAGGGGAGCATCTAGGACAGTCTCTGCTGTCACGGCCCAGAGAACTGAGGGACAAGCAGCTGCTTGATTGACAGCTCCTGTATTTCCATGAAAACAGAGGGACAGATAAGATGACTGCCACTTCTTTGTGGGAGTTTCTAGGAGGACTAGACATGCTGGTCAAGGGGTCTGTGGTTGGGGATTTCAGGGTTATAATAATGAGACTGGTCCCTCGCCAATCTTTGCCCTATTAGGTGCATTCTTCCAGTTGCTCCTCAGAGAGTAACTGAACAACTCGGAGTAGGGGAGGAGCACCAGTTATCTGTCGATCAGAGGCTCCTATCAGGAGGCCCTAGAGGATGGGCACTGAAGTAACCCCAGAGGTGGATAAGAAAGACCCTGGGGCTAGTGACTCCAAGTTACCCTGAGGAGGTGAGGGGAAGCAAGAGGAGAGACATGGCAGCTCTCAGTGGGGTCATGCCCCCTTCTGGGTGTCGGGGGAAAAGTAAAGGGTCAAGCCTCATTTCTTTTCTATCTCAAAATCAGCATGATGTTTCGTGAGTATTCAATTAAAATACAATGGTAACATGATCAAGTTTCTAGTAAGCTAGACTACAGACTACAGCCAGAGAACTGACATATCCATGAAGCATAAAAATAAAGATTTGCATGTTTCTATACTGAAGATGACAAATGTCTGATGATCCTTATAAATTAAAATGAGGAAAAGGTTTTGATAAAATCAAGAGCTGCTAGCGCTCACTTCAGCAGCACATATACTAAAATCAAGAGCTGCTAAAACATACATTAATTTATTCCAGTAAGAAGAACAAAAACCTAATAGGCACAACCAGAGCCCCTACTGATTTTATTTCCAACAATGCACCAAAATTCTTCATACCTATAGTGAAAGCCAAGCCACCTTGTGAAATTAATTACCAGATACATATCTTTCAGGTAGAACTTCCAGGATTGTAGTGCTCCTGTTCATTTCCTACTTTGTCCAAGAAAGAAAGTGCTAAATGACCTCTACTTGACTCTTCCTAAAATACTAGCCCTCAATTTATAAGTCAAGTGTAGGGCTTCTACCAGTTTTCTAAAATACCCATTTCAAATTCACTCTCAATTTGAGAATATAATCTTAAGGTGGAGTTTTTGTTTTTGTTTTTCTTTTTTTTTTTTTTCAAGGGAGGAGGGTGTTCTACTGTGTCTATCATGAAATAAACTCAGGCCAGAATTCCATTTATCATCTGAATTCCATAATGATTTTTAACTGACCAGCTGACTACAAGGTAATTCTAGGACCCCAGGAGTAAGTGATGACTTTGAGTCAATAGCCATTATTTCCTGAATTTAAGTGTTTCCCTTTTCACAGCGCTCAAGTATTCAGGTTAACGGCTGCCAACACCACCAGGAAGGACAAGGCAGAAGGTTCACAGCATGCCCCTGTAGTGTTACAGCAGATTTTCCCTTACAGACACTAGCCTCCCCTTCACTGGGTGATCTTGGGTCTGTGAACTCAAAATTCTCTAGCTTCTTGGCTCCACTGAGGCCTCTGTCCACCAGAACTAGAATAGCTTTTGTTAAATAAATCAAGACACACCTTAATTGGCTGTCTATTTCATTCCTGGGGACCCCGTGATTAATTAACCACAGCTAGAGATTTCTGCTACTGAAGCCATTCTGATTCCTGAGTGTAGCATCTGGCTATTAAAACAGTACCCAGTACTTCGCTTCAGATTACCAGTCATCACCTGGGCCAGGGCTCAGTCAGTTTCTCATATCCCCACTGAGATCAAGAATACCATTTTTATTGTAGCTACTTCCACAAGCATTCCCAGCCCAGGGAAAAACAAAAGCTCCAGCTGAGCACTTTGAAATATTTGGGTGTTTCTCCTTTCTTTCTGTTTTATTTATTTATTTTTTTTGGTGCTGGGGCTCGAACTCCGGTCCTTGTAAGGCAAGCACTTTAACCACTGAGCTAAATCCCCAGCCCCTTTCTTTCTGTTTTATAGGCAAGGAAAAGAAGTCTTCAGGGCCCTGGCAGGATATAGAGGTGAAACACATGATCCATTTAAGCTATTTCTTGTTTCCCAAAGTCCTCAAATCCTTTCCTCTAAGTTCTGTGAAGGACTTTTCGTCCTTTTATTTCACAGAGTGAGGCCAACAGTGGGTTCCTGTTTGCTTTAGCAAACCTAGAAAACTATTAAAACAATAGCCAACCACCTGAGCTACTGCAGTATGTCTTATGAATGAATGCATAATAATAGATATAGTTCATTTGGGTTCAGAAATAAGAAATCTTACATTTTCAACATGCTGTACATTAAAATAATATGAGGAGTTTAAAAAATATATGATGCCTATCACAACTCCCATTCTGAGACATTTAGAATAGTAGAATCTCTGGGGTTAGATTATACATCTGCATTTTTTCATATCCGCCCAAATGGTTTGGCTCTACAATGAGGTTGAAGAACTATTGCTACAGATGATCTCGTCTACTCCTAAAAGACGTATATATGTGTATATATGCTATGCTAAAACACATTTATAAATCATTCTAAGATCTGTCTCTCAGCTTCAGTCCCCAAGTTCTCCCCGTCCCTTTCAAGTCGCCCCCTCCACTCACTCTCCCAAGAAGCTGGTGGCTTACATAGTTTAAAAGGGATTATCAAACATTTTCACAGTTACTATGTGCCAGGAACTGTGCCAAGCTGAAAGTAAACAAACCATTGCTGGTCTGGATCTTCTTTGTGTTCACAATTAATTACCCATTGAGGGATTCTTTGGTACCACTGCTATTTCGAGCTGGATCATTCTTTGTTGTGTTGGCTTTCTTGTGCATTATAAGGTATTTAGCAACAGTCCTGGCATCTATCCACTGGATGCCATTCATGTCTCTTTCCTTTGTTGTGACAACCAAAAACTAAGACGTTACTAAATGTCCCCCGAGGGTCAAAATTGCCCTTGATTGAGAACCATTGGCTTATGGTCAGTTCTACATAAAAGTTTCACAAGAACATCTTACTAAATATATTAATTTTCCCTTCATTGTTCCTAATCTTAGATGTTGGTACCATTATCAACACTTTTTAAATCAAAAACATCTCCCTTTCCCAGGACCACTGCATATTCTTGCACAACTGATGTGTTCCAAGCAGGATTCAAGCAAGATTTCACATTTTTCTCGAATGTTACATTCCTTGAGTCTCTTTAAAAATGTAACAGTTCTTTTTCCATGTGACTTTGTGTCTCATACCACTGACTGAATGAAGATACTGGGTCAGGTGTCCAATTATATACTGGCATTCCAGATTTGCCTCATTGCTTCCTCCTGATATAGGTAATCATTCCTCTGTCTCCTCCCCACCTTTTTTCCATGTGAACTAGAAGTTACATGCAAAAGCATGATTAGATAAAGGTCAGTTATCTAATATGATTGCAGTACATCAGTTGACAATGTGCAGTGTCTCAGTTTAGTTACAAGTGTCATGTCCTGAGTCTACTTAAACTTGAGAGTTTTTGCATCTTGTGACTATCTACTGCACCGTAGCCTTTCAGCTAACAGTTTCAGCATCTATTGCTATTTATTGCCTAGTCAATCTCTCCTTCAGGAATTATGAAATGATCATTTTCTCAAAGTACATTTTCAACACAAACAATTTGAGATAATAAATAGGTACCCAAAGTGGATATATCACGTAGCAGGTAAGTACCCATGTCTGAAAGGCTAGAAAGTTAAATTTGGAAGTCATCAGTATATGGCTGGCATATAATATCCAGAGACTTAATGCAATAAGGGGAGAAAAGGGTCCAGAAGAAAGCAGTAAGGTCTCCCAGTTTGTAACTGAAAGAAGAGAAGACAATAGACGGCTGAGAAAGTAGGAACTACCTCCATTTTAACACGCCTCATAACATTTTCATCACGTTCTCCTAGTTTATTTTACTGCCTCTAGTCTTGCCCCTTCCAACTCACCCAGAGATATGTGACAAATCTTTTACAAATTAAATCTATCAAATTGGTTCCTAGATTAAAACTCTTCAGGGAGTGTAGCTCAGTGGTACAGTATGTGCTTAGCAAGTGGAAGGTAATACCAAAATCTCCAAACAAAAAAAAACAAAGCAAAACAAAACAAAACAAAAAACCCCTTGGAAGCTCTGTGTTGCTGTAAGTATAAAGTCCCAATCTACTATCACAATATAAGACTCTTTCTGATATGCCCCACTCAATTTGATTCCTACTTATATTTAAAACACAATAAGAATTCTACTCCTTCAACTATTCACATTAAAAATATAAGAGTTGCACTTTACTTATGAAAAAGAAGCAGAAGGACCTGTTGGATACTGATTTCCCATGAAATAATTACAACTGGTAAAAAATTATTTTAGAAAGAAAAACATGTAATGTTCCTGAAAATTGTCTTACATGCATATTTCTTCTTAGAGGCAAAACAGTTACTCAGGAAAACCTATTGAATCTCAATAATGACAGTGTCTGTGTCACTTGCCTTATGCTTTCCCTCCCTGCTTTCCAGCTCAGCCTGAGGGAAGTTGCACGTGGGATAGCATCATCAAGCTGGGGTGCCCTCTCCCTTCAGTTCACAGTCCAGAGATATACAATCTCACTAGGAGGGGCAGGCCACCAACATCTCTTACACCTTCTAGCTCCGTGGTACAGAGCCTAAATTCTGATGAGCACAGCTGAGAAGTCACAGGCTGCCTCCTTCCCCTCATTGCCCTACACATAGGTGGGGGCTCTCTCACAGGAACAGCATAGCCCAGAATACAGGTGCCCTGATCACACTCACCCAAGATTACTTGTACTATGAGGGCCCAATGCTAGAAGCTATGAGCTAAAATAAAGATAAATTAATAAGCAGATTAAAGAGATGATCAGTATTGCTAGCTATCAGGGAAATACAAAAAAAAAAAAACCACAATGCGGTACTATTTCACACCAATTAGGATGACTATAAACGAAAAGAGATAGCTACAGTAATAAATGTTGTGGAGAAACTGGAACCCTCATAAACTGCTGGTGAAAATCTAAACAGGTACATTTTGGAAAACACGATGGGTGTTCTTTAAAAGGTTACAGATCTTTAAAATTACTATATGTCCCAATAATTCCACTCTAGGTATCAAGAGAAATCAAATACATATCCACATAAAATCTTGTACATGAATGTTAAGAAGCATTATTCTAAATAGCCAAAAAGAAAAAACATATGTCCATAAAGTGATGAATAGCAAATAAATAAAATGGAGCCTGTCTATTCACAGTGGAATAATAGTCAATCTTAACTGAAGTATAATACAAGCTACAGCATGGATGAACCTTGAAAACATTATGCTAAGTGAAAGAAGTCAATCATAGAAGGCCATATATTTGATGATTTCATTCATATGAAACGTAGAGAATAGGAAAATCTGTAGAAAAAGATTAGTGATTGGCTAGGGATGGGGGTAGGGGAAAAGGGGAGTGACAGCCATGGATATGAAGTTTCTTTGGAGGAATGAAAATGTTCTGAAAGCATAATCGTTGCACAACTCTGTGAATTTACGATTAAATTATAAAATTTAAATGGGTATAATATATGATTATGAATTATATCTTAATAAAACTATTATAAAATTATAATCAAGGGTTACAATGTCTTCCCGTACTCAACAGTCATGTCTCTATCTGTCTTCTTTGTTTATCATAGAGCTCTAGTGTAAACACAAAGAGCATGGATTTTCAGAACTAGATCAACCCAAGTTTGAGTCCTTGCGTTATGTAAGAACATTAAGTAAAGGATATACTTACAGCATATTGTAAATACCAGTTGTGTGGTTTTGGAAAAAGTTACTCGAGTTTTCTAAGTCTCAGTTTCCTCACTTACATAATGAAAGTGATAGAATTAAAATCATGGAGTTGTCGAAATCATTCAATGAGATAATCCACAAAAAGAACTTGACTAAAATGCCCCATACATAGTAAGTTCTCAGGAAAGAATAAATGGTATGTCTCATAGCAGGTGCTCAATAAACATGTTGACAGATAAAAGGCAATATGATGTTTATGTGGACAATAAGGATTGAGGATATGATGTCAAAAATGTGCATACAGTTTGGGCTTGTATTTCATACTGTAGGAAGTTACTACATAATCTTGAGTTGGGGGATATTATATAAAGGCTTTGGTGGTAGAGTTTTATTACAATTGTGAATTAGAGTCCTTTATGGAAAGGTGCTATAGGCAAAGAAGAAAAAGAGGAGAAACCACATTCTGCCTGAGATCAATAAGCGCTTTCTCTCCAACAATAACTAGAAAGCCCAAATTACATAATAGATATGAAAGAGTTTTGGAAAACATACAAATGAAAGTGATCACTCTTATTAAATTATTAGTTGTAGACAACAGTAGTAGCAATCCTACACATACATTTATTCAGATATTACTTAATGATGGTTGCTGGTTAGGTTCTGTGTGAAGCAGGGTGTGAGAGAGAAACTTCATCAGGAGGAATTTTATTTGGGAATTCTTGTGAGATCAACACCTGTGGGGGTAGAGCAGGAAGCAGAATTGGGTGGAGGGAGAAGATGGACTGTGATTAAAGCACACAAAGTACTTATTTGATTGCACATGATGCTCTGAAGCTGAGGGGGCCCTAAGAGTCATCCCCCCAACCCCCGCAAACATTAGTAGAGGTATCAATTCCCTACCTTTGGGCCCGTCAGTGTGCCTTTCAGCAAAGGGCAATTCACGGAAAGCCTAACAGCTAAGTGCTGCCGATGGACAACATTCGCAGCAGGTGAGGCAGTTCAAGTCACTCCAGTCAGAGAGTTTGGGCAGCAAGGTATCTCATCCCTGAAGACATAAAGTAGAAGGTTGACAGACATTGTAGAAATTCTTCCAAAAGATACCCAAATTGGGTATCAGGTCAGTCAGGTTATTCTATGTTAGTTATCCAATTGATTAACAGACACACACACAAAATCTTCTGACTCAGTGACTAAATTAATTTCAGCTATATCCATGATTGACAATTTGTAACAGGAGTATTGAAAAGTAGTCAAAATATCTAACTGTAATAATTACATCATTTTAGATGTTAAAAAGATTTCCTTTCATGGCATAAGTTCATTAGGATGGTTTGGTACAGAGTAATTAATGATTGCATCAGATGTGTATTCCTATTTTTATTACCATTAAGTTATTTGGTGTTAAAGTTTTAACATATCTGCAAAAATTCCTTTAAAATCATTACAATGGAAAAATAATGCAAGTTGTAAAATATTTTGGTAATGAACCAAGTACATCCGAGGCACATGGAAATTTGATTACATCATGAGAGGAGCTAATTTACTTTTTTTTTTTTTTTAAGTGGTGCCGGGGATTGAACTCAGGGCCTTAGTGCTTGCAAGGCAAGCACTCTAATCACTGAGCTAAATCCCCAACCCCACTAATTTACTTTTGACACATAAGTCTTCCAGCGTCCTTAAAAGCAGGCTGACATTTTGGTCCACTGAAGATATTCATCGCAACTGCTGTTTGAAACATTTTAAAACTCAAGATAAAACACACTTTTTCTCAGAAGCATAAAAACAAAAACTTTTAATTCTTGAAAGTTTTTCCTTTTCACGTCTAGTGATTTTTTTCTTCTTTCTGAGATTTTTAAGTGCTTAGAATTATTGACTCTAAAAATGAGATAAAAGGTGAGAACGAATTTATGGGCAATAAAGTGTTACTGAAATTTAGTACAAATTTGTTCCTAAAAAAAAAAAAAATTGTTCCTAGTCTGTAGTACCAAGTATCACAAAAATATTCAATCTTATTACTCCTAAAATATGTTAATGAAATGTTTTGAAACAAATTCCACAGAGACAGGGGGAACTTTTATAAACTAGCAAAACAATTTATAATTATTTACTCCAGGGTAAGTGTTTTGGCTTCATGGGATGTGTCAGAGTTCGAATTCTTAATCTGCATAGTATCGTCTAGGTTTTATCATAGAAATAAACTGAAGACAGTCATGAGTAGCGGCCTCAGAGTAGCAGCCTTTAAACATTTTTATTCACACTTCCTACAAATTAAAAACTTAAACTATATATATATTTTGTTGACATCTAAAATTTTTCATTTAAATACTTCCAAAGGACATACTTATAGCATATTGTAAATATTTGACTTTTTATAATAAAACTGTTACTGTGTTTTTAAAAGTTCAAGTGGAATCTACCATCGTAATTTGATACTCACTGTTTCAGAGTGATGCAGGCTAAATGCTAGTGTAATGAATGAACCTATAATTCTGGTGCCTTAATTTTGAAAAAGTTTATTTCTCTCAGGGCTGGGGATTTAGCTCAGTGGTTAGAATGCTTGTCTTGCAAGCACAAGGCCCTGAGTTCGATCCCCAGCACCAAAAAAAAAAAAAAAAAAAAAAATTTATTTCTCTCTCAAATCAACTGGAAGACACGGCTTCTAACTTGTGCCTTTATCATTCCTGGGGGTCTCAGAATTCTTTGATTAAAGCCAGTGGGCCCAAAGAGGTGTATCAAGCATAGGTTTTTACAAGCTACTCACATTGCTTTGACTACAACTCAGTCACTTAGCTATATTAGACTGCAAGCAAAGCTGGAAGTATGGTTTAGTTATGGGCCAGGAGAAAGAGGAAATAAGTTTGATGAATACATAACACTTTCCATGCTACTTTACTTTTCTGTACCAAATAGCCTTCTTCCCATACTTAAAAACATGCCTCTCCTTCCTAAAGTGGAAAATCCAGTTTCATCATTGCATGGACCTCAGATTCCAGGATCTGCCAGTGATGCACATCCTGTTAGAATATGGATTTAGCTCACTGGGTGATCTTCGTTGGGTGAACTCTTTTGCTTGTCCACTGGGGCTAGTCAATTTTCATATTCTTCTGAATTTATACTGCTTTTCAGAGTCTCAGGACAGCAGAAGAAGAGAGTATATTCTGGTTGTGTTTTCTACCAAATTATGCACACTAAAAAAAGATCATTTCCAGAAAACTGAACAAATTTTACAAGTACAATGTAACTTGTACATTACTGTAATTTATATGAAACATAATATTGTTTCTATATCATAATCCTATAGCTATAATATGTAATATATTATATTTGCATGAACATATTTCCCTAGATTTTATATTTATTCACTTGAATAAATATCACTCATCTGAAAGACACCTAAAAATTGTATGATTTCATTTTTTATCTTTGTCAGTCAGGTTTTCTTGTAGAGTCCCAGCTAGAAAACTTAGATCAGTTATCCTTGTAATGTGGTAGCTTTTCCTTTGTCTTTTCCTTCCATAATATCTCTTCTTTTGTGCCTTTTTTTAGGCTTTAGAGGAAAATGAGATTAAAATGAATCCTATTCAGATGGATTATTTAGAACATATAACTATTTTTATAAAAAACCATAGGGGCTGGGGATTTAGCTCAGTGATTAGAGTGCTTGCCTTGCAAGCACAAGGGCCTGAGTTCAATCCCTGGCACCACAAAAAAAAAAAAAACAAAAAAAAACAATGTCATACACTTAAGAAGATTTGAAGAATATTTTCGAAATCTTGCTATTTCCAAGTTACATAAAATGCTTTTGTCATTTGGAAATAAGTACTGTATATATAACTGTACATGTATATAAAATTGGTTTGAATTTTCAAACGACAATATAAAATCCTTTCTGAATGACATACCTACAGAAAAGATAATCTACATATGGATTTTTAAGGTTTTTACATTCATAATTTGAATATGAACATCTTGAGAAGTTTAGGCTATTCAATTCATCAAAAAAATAAATAAAACCTTATATAAAGATGATTTACCTTGACTCTTTGTTGCTGCTCACCCTATCTTATCTCCTGTTGCAGTAATTGACTCATAATTTCAAAACATCATTTTGTGAAATCATTTATTGTCCAACTAAAATGTAAGATTAAGCTACCTTTTCTATTGTTGACAAAACTAATAATATCCAATGTTAGGATTCTACCTAAATTTCACAAACACATTCTTGTTAAGCAAAGTAACTGCTGATATGAATATGAATTTAAAAGTACATTTTTGCCATATTTACCATCCAGATAATCTAGATTTGACTGTAATTATTGTTTTTAAACCCATAAATTTTTAGAGTTGTAAAGGAACTTATAGGTCATTAATGATTTATGCAAAATCAAGTATTTGTAAGAAGACTAACACACAAGTGAAAAATGAGCTAAGAAAAAAAATAAGTCCAGCTTCAACATAACAGGGAAAATAAAATTTTAAATGATGATGCAATGCCACTTCTACCTACAGATTGTTAAAGATCAAAAAGCTCAATGACAAATCTGAATTAGCAAGGTGATACGAAAGCAGGAACTCAGAAATGATTACAGGAGACCGAAATAGTACATTTTCCCAAGAGAATAATCTGGCACTACCAATTAAAATTACAGTTGAATATATATGCTGGTCAAAATTTCTGAAACTGTATGCTAAAAAGTATACATTTTACTTTATGTAAACTATATTTTAATTTTAAAATTTTTAAAGGATGTCCGTGTCCTCAAATAGATCCTATATTGTCTTTAGCGAGAATGAGGTTAACCTATGTTACTGATATGCTGTAAATTCTAAAATACATTAAATTAAAAAAGTCAACAATCAGAATTCAATTTTTCTCATTCCTGTTTCAAAATGCATCCACCAACTTGATAGATGATTTCAAGTCCGACAGCATTTACATATCTGAAAGTGTCTGCTAATACTTTAAGTAAAGAATTTATTAGAACTGTTAAATAACTTGTGTTATTTAGAAGAATGAAACATCTTTTACTTTTAATATATCAGTTAATTATACATCTTCTTTTTCTTGACATTGTTTTGCTCTTTTTATGTATCATTTCATATATATTTTTATGTACCGATTTTACACATACATGTAATTGAATGGCTTTTGGACATCCAATCATGTTTACTAAAACTTAACAATTTCAATCCACCTGATGAACATTTTGTTATTTCCCGTTCCTATGAACAGTTCTGAATTATTTTAGGGGTACTCACATACATGGCACTTACTCAAAAAAATAAAATCATTTTTATATCGTCTGCTGTTTATAAGTACATTGCCTTTTAAAACTATTTTACCAATTACACATAACTATTGACAATCCATAGACTTGCTAATATTAGCTTTTGAAGACTATAGGCAATGATGGTGATTTTTATAAACACATTAGAAACGTTTTTGTTATTTTTAAATAACTATATACAAGGGGTGTTCAAAATACATAGTGAATGTTCAAATTAAAAATTTTTATTATAGTAAGAGACACATTGCCATTAATCCACCTCAAAATACTGCTCCTCACTTTGAACACATCGATCCCATTGTTCCTGCCAGTTTCTAAAACAGTTCTGGAAGTCTCCTTTCATAAGTGTCTTCATGAGGTGTGATCAAAAATATTGTGAATGCTGCTGCTAAATACCATTGGACAGAAAGACAGGCTTGTAGAAACATTATGGGGCATTCTCATCCACCTCATTCACTGGATCTCACGCTGTGTGATTTCTGGCTCTTCCCCAACGTCAGTACGTCCGTGGAAGGTCAACATTTTGAATCAATTCAGGACATGGAGAAAGCAACAATAGTGTACCTGAAGAGACTCATGAAAGAAGACTTCCAGAACTGCTTTAGAAAGTAGCAAGGATAACTGTTTAAGACAAGAGGAGTACTTTCAGGGAAATTAATGAAAATGTGTCTTTTACTGTAATAAATTTTTAATGTAAAAACATACATCATATTTTTCAATCACAACTCATGTATAAAATCACTTTTGAATTTTAAAGTAAATTTTAATTTGCTTTTGTTAATTTAGCTATCCATTAAAATTTTACAAAATCAGCTATTTTCATATAACAAATAATTTGTGTTATTTTACTTGTTTTAATTTGTCCATATATAGAACCAGTCAACATTAACTAGAAACCAAATTTATTTTAGCACATCTCATATCTATCAACAAAGGACTATTTAAAGAGATAACAGAGACCACAACTAAATCTTCTTTATTTTTCATAGCTAATGAATATTTTCAGATAATTCTCAAATAATTCAACCTTTTACACAGTGTTTCACACTGACGATGCCTCCATCTTGAATATCTACCTTCTTTCCCATTCTACAACATGGTATCAGTGTTCAACATTATTGTTTTGCTTTTCCAGTCTTTTAGAACACTCTTGAAGGACTGTTCTTCCTCTACTCTTCTCTAATTTTGGCACTTCCCAAGGATCTGCCTTTCTTTCTTTTCTCAGTAGATTCAACGAATCTCTGCTTTATTAATGTTCTTAATGTTAGTGGCAGCCATCACCTCTTCTTCCATTAGATGGAAACTGGGAGAAAAATACCTAGGGCAAGCTGAACATTTATGTTGTAATGAAGATAACAGATGCTAATTGGGATGGTATAAACAGTAAATTTTCTGGAAATTTCTAAGTCTAATAAATTAATCATGAGGATGCTGAGGCAAAGAACCAACTGTCTTTGGCTATCAGCTACATAGAACAGTATATCAATGGTAGTGGTGAGTATCATGTAATCCTGAAGGGAAAAAACTGTTGTCTAGGAGGCAGCCCCTCACCACACAGCAAATCTTGGATTGAATCTTGATCCTAGCCTTCTAGTCTTCCTAACTATGAGAAATAAATTTCTGCTGTTTACAAGGCACCTAGTTTACAGTATTTTTGTTATAGCAGTCTGAACAAAGGCATTTAGGAAATGGCAAATAGCATTTAACAAATAGCTAAAGAACACCTGCAATGAACTAGGAAATACGCTAAGTAATTGGAGAGAGCAGTAATTTTCAGAAGGATCCTAAGAAGTGACAACATTTAAGGATGTTGAAGAAAGGGTACAGGTTCCATGGGGAAAGCATGATGGTAGGGAGAGCTGAGTCACTGAAAATGGCAAAGGTCTTAATTTACAGAAAAATTATAAAGTGCTTGGAGTACTCCTACCATCTGTATTGATCCCACCATTGTGCAAACTTCACTTTATTTCCATCACAAAACATGTCACATTGTCATCCTTAAAAATGAGTTGTGGTTGAGCAAGTGTTAATATCATGCCCATGCAGAGGTTCTCAAACTTTAGCATATCAGAATAATATGGAAGGATTATTAAAATACAAACTTCTGGGCCCTATTCTCACAGTTGATTCCCTAGGTCTGAATTCGGGGCATGTGAGGAATAAGAAATATCTTTCCCATTACTAGTTTAATGGCTGGGGTCATGATAATAAAAGATAGATTAACAAGAGAAAACCATGCAAATTTATTTACTAAGTTTTACATGACATGGGAAACCTACAAATGAAGAACCAAAGAAATGGAGAAACGTGTGCATTTTTATAATGAAGAGTGGGCAGTTGTGAGGAAGTATAATTGGACAGAATATGATTTAATGGTAGTAAACTAAAGGCGAATTTAGTAACTCCTATTCTTCTTTGTGTCCGTGTGTCTTCAGAGATAAAAGTTATTCATTTGTCCTAAGTATAGAGAGGGCACTTTTGTAATGAAGATCTTACGACTTGCACTGACAGAATGGTGGGAAGGCTAGAATGGACTTATTTAGTTTTGTTGTTTTTGCAAATGCTAAAGTGCCATATTTTGGGATGGTATATCCTGAACCGTATCAGGGGTGAAAATGTGCATTTCTATAAAGTTCCTGGCTGATGCTAATGTTACTGGTTCAAGGATCACATTTTGAGAACTACTGCTTTAGTTCAATGTGTATCTAGCTACTGTTGCAACATTCTTGTTTTCCCTAATTATCCAGAATTTTGTGACAAAGCTCAGGTCCATTTTGAGGGCAATAAAGATGAGAGAAGGCAAATCTTACTCATCTTTGCACAGTTTTTGGCCTATTACGATGCTTAGCAAACAGGGCTTACAAATGTGGTGCATTTAATACTAGTATCAAATAATCATATAGTAAATATTGATAAGCTTCTTCCTTAATTAACCATTAGTAAAAGGGAATGGATACCATTTCTAACTTAGAATAATGTATATACAGGGTTGTCAGAGAAAAATTAAGCTAACCAATTCCATCAGCCAACTTCCTTCTTGTTTTGCCCTATATATTTGTGCATATAGTACTCCAGAACTGAGTCTGGTGTTGACTTGAATCTCCATCAATTTATGTATGTCTTTCAAATATATCTGATTAAAAATGGCAAGCCATAGAATTGTAATACAATGTATATATTTAATGTATTATATTGCATTCTTATATACAGAATAACTTACCAGTTTATGTTGAGGGGAAAGGTGAGACCAATAGCGAAGAAAGGTAAGTGAGAAAAGTTCAACGTAGAAATGGTACAACACGCAGAATACAAAAGCTATTTCATGCCGGAGGAAATGTAACTTTAAAGTTGCAGCGGACTTTCAGTAAAGTCAAAATCACCAAAAGCGTTCTTGGAACAGTAAGCTTAGAATGATCCTCCTCATCAGATCTGTAACCCTAAGAGCAACCTTCCTTCCACCTTCTCTGGAGGCCGGGCAGCCCCTACACTTCTACTTCCGCCAGCTAAAGCGCTAAACTCTTCCCGCCAAACCCGGTTTCCGCCCTCTGCGCACTAGCGCCTGCGAATCTGCGCATGTGCGGCTCGGTGGGCGGTGAGCCATGGCGCTGGCGGATCCCAACCTGTTGCGCCAGTGCCCGCTGCTTCTGCCCCAGAATCGGGCGAAAACTGTGTATGAGGGATTCCTTTCGTCTCAGGTATTGGCCCGGCTGTTGTCCTCGCACCCCGCCTCTGGAATTCGGCGGAAGAGTGGGGGCGAAGAGGGGCGGCGGCATCGGGTGGGGGCAGGCGGAGGGTTGGGAGCGGGTGCTGCGCCGTCGCCCCCGGCCGCGCGGGGCGGGCCGCGCCGGGTCTCGGGACCGGCTGATTGTATTTGTGTTTGCGGTAGAAAGAGTGCTTGGGGGACCGCCTCACTTTGGCACTGCGGAGTCTCTTGGTGTGCCTGAGCAGCTCTAGTTGGGATATTTTATAGGAAATCTTGACATCGATGTAATGAAGTACATTTGCAGCTTCCAGGGGTCGCTTGTTACACCTACAGTAGTAACTTGTGCAAGGTTTTGAAGTTTACAAAGTGCTCCAGGTACAATATCTCACTTCTGTGCTTCAAAGCAAGAATTTTTTTAAAAGTCATTATTGTTTTATAGTTGAGAAAAATTAAAGCGTGGGAAACTCAAGAGGTTAAGTAAGTTGTCCACAAGCGCGTCAGATTCCCTTAAATTTTAGGCTGATCACACTCTCGGATTTCTCTCCTCCATATTGCACCAAGACACCCTAGATTAGTGTTTTGAGTGTAGACTTTTCCTTTCAGAAAGTTGTATCCAATACCTTGAGACCTCACCCCACGCCCAGGGCTCATACTCAGTAAGGTTAGGGGTAATAGCCTAGGAATTACTGTATGTTTTGAAGTCTCCTCAACATATCTCTTTCCCCATTTACCTAGCTAAAAACATGATTCACTTTCACACAACATTTAGAAAGGTTGGATATATATTCACTTTGTTTTTCACGAAGTATGTTATACCTAATTAAGGCATTTTAAGGAACGTGCTTTGTGTCATGTGTCTGTATCTGCTGAAGCGCCTTAAACGTGCAGCCATCAGAATTAGATGAATAATTTTTATGACCTTTGCTATAGTTACTGTTCAAATTTGGACCTTCCTAAAGCAGCTTATTTAAATATTAACCGAAATCTTTTTAATTTTCTAAAAATATTTCTACATATTTCAAATTTATAATAAAGTAACAAGGATAAATAAGGAATCTGAATATGCTCCTTGCTCAAATTCAGCGGTTCACATTTGCCAGCTTTGACATACTAAGTGTAGACAGTGGGTGGGCATATATACATACTGTAAATATACATACTGTATATATACAATTGATGTTAAATCATAGACATAGTGCCCCTCTATCCCTAAGTACTTAAGCATGCATTTCATAAGAACAAGGACACACCAGTGTGTCATCACAGTATAATGACTAAAATCAGGACATTTAATCCTAGTACAATACCATTATCTAACCTAGAGTCCATATTCAATTTTGTTGATGGGACACTTGTATACTTTATACTTCTCCCATCTCTCACTATCTAATGTAAAAATTCACATTACATTTAATCATCATATCTGTTGAACCTGGAATAGCTCTCAATCTGTTTTTGTTTTTTGTGAATTTGACATTATTTTCTTCTTGGCATGCCTGGGATATTTTGATTGCGTGCTTGATGTAAATTCTACCTGTTGAATGCTAGATATTTTTATTCTCTAAATATCCTTGAGAATCATTGTGAGCTGCAGTTAAATTAATTGCTAATTTAATCTTTTCAAGATTTGTCTTTAAGCATTTTTAGGAAAAACTAGAGCAGAATTTAATTTGGCTGTACCAGTGAGGCAATTCTCTGAGTACTGTACTTTATGTACATATGCTATTCCTAGAATATTTGTACACTCTATTCCTATGATGCCCTAGCTTTGAATGGCTTTTCTCACATCCATGTGGCCTTAGTACTCAGCTGAAGATTCCTTGCAAGGGCTCCTCTGAGGATTTCTGGAGTTTTCTTTGTATATAGTTGTCTCCGTGCAGCTCCTCTTTTTGGTACCTTACCTAGTGAATTCTGTGTGGGTTGGCCTCTGCTGGGTCCTCTTTTTCTCCTTTCAAGAAGGGTATCTGGCTGTTTTTGTTTGCCCATCCCTATCTTGTGGCCTGAAAGTTCTCCAGGCACTAAGCCTGGACAATTACAGAGATTTTCTCATGTGTTTTCTTACAAGGATGAGTATTCTGTGCAGCCTATTGTTTTATTAATTTTCGAAAATCACTGTTTCTTTTTTACTCTAGTTTTTCAATTAAGATAGAAGGGTAAATCTTGTCTCTGTTACGTCCTCATGACTACAAGCAGAAAATCTCTTCAGTTTATTGAAATTTTTATTTCATTCTTTTTTTTTTTTTTAATATTGCTTTGAGAAGACTGACATCAGTCTCATTCTGTTGCAACGTACGTTTTTCAGTCTTTTTCTCAAAGGCTCTGGACTTTTTCCTTATTTTTCTTACATTAAATTTTAATTAATTAATTAATTTATTTATTTTTTGACAGTACCGGGGTTTGAATCCAGGGCCTTTGCACTTAACTACATTTTCAGCCCTTTTGTTGTTGTGTTTTAGTTTTTGAAACAGACCTTCACTAAATTGCCCATGAAGGGCTTCAACTTGCCGTCCGTCTGCTTCGGCCTCCTACAACATTTAAAATCGTTTTTTAAAGCTGCATTTCAGGACTGGATCATTATGAGTCATTTTTTTCATGTATCCATTTGTCTTTTTTGGTGTGTAGATTTCTGGGAAATATACTTGTATTACAAGTTTGAATATTCTTCTCTGTTAGTTTGTCTCTTTTTTTCCAAGTCCTTCAATTATATGTATATTGGGTTTTCTTTGCATGTTTTTTACTTTCAGCTTTTTCTTTGCTGATCTTTAATTTTTTTCTCATTTGGTGATTTTTCTGCCTTTGTTGCTCCTTATGAAATATTTATTAACTCTGTCCTCTGGGCAACTTTTAAATTTATTCTTCCAGTTTAATAGGATTTTGTCTTTTTCATTTTTCTTCTGTCAGCCCATTCATTTCTTCCTCTATTTTTTTTTTTGAATTGTGCAGTTTCTTGTCCTAGTTTTTAAATGTCTGAATCTGTGTTCAAACACTTAATGATGGAGTTGGAGATTTAGCTCAGTGGTAGAGTGCTTCCCTAGCAAGTGCAAGGCCCTGAGTTTGATCCCCAGCACTCTCCAGCAAAAAAATTAATGACATTTTATTCAGTATTATAATTTATTTGTGTTTTCTGGGTTTCTTTCTTGAGGAATCTGTCATTAATCTGAAATGTTTGATTCTCATTTTCTGTTTTTGTGTCAGTAGCTTTGGACTGATAAAATACTCTGAATATTTTTGCTATTTATGCTTCCTAGTTCAGAAACACCCTTTTGTTGGTGAAGGAAAATGCAGTTTATTTAATGGATAATTTGATTGAGGAGAGTGTTTTGGGGAAAGTGATATGGTTTTATTCATGTAAGAGCTCAACTTTCCAACATTTATTACATTTTCCTAATAAGACCCAGATTTCCAAAAAGTATTTCTACATATCTTTTAACCCTCTTCTACTCTAAAACTTTTCCTTCCCAAGACTATTTCTTGATTTTTGTGTTGACATTAAGTCTCCTGTTTGTAATTAGTGCTTGATCTACCAATTCTTTATTAATATTTTTATAGTTAGTCTAATCCTCCCATTTTCTTTCATGAATTTTTTTCTGAACCTGCTGAAACTCTCTAACTGTCATTGGTGAAGAAGGCCTAGAGTAGGCCGTACTGAAAAATGACTTCTATTATTCTTCTTATAGGTTATTTTATTCTCTCTTCTGGTTGAAAACACGAGGAGTTTATGGTTCTTATATGTTCATAGTATTGATTTGGATAGTTTTGGGGGAGGCATACGGAAATTCAGGCTTAAACAACTCTTATTACTTCTGTTCCAGCAAACTTAGAAAATCTACATTTTGAGAATAGTTAATATTTTTAGATGCTTTAACTGCAAAAATCATAATCTTGGACATATTCTTGAATCATGAAAGTATCGTGGCATGTGACATATCATTTGACTTTTTAAAATGGCTCGATTTCACAACTAAGGGACTTTGAAATTTTATTCTTTACTATTTTTCATGTAAATTGTGAATTCCAGATTGTTCTTACACCTATGTGTGGGAAGTCTATAAAGTTAGGTTAAAGTTACTACATAATACCTTTTAGTGATTTAATGAAATAGTGAATTATTGTTACTTGACCTTTTGAAAAGGTCAGTGATACATTTTGTTTCAGTTTTTTAAAGGACATTTAAATGTAATGAAAGTCAGAACTGTAATATTACCATGAAAGTAAAGGTTATGGGGTACATTTAATTGTGTTCCACTGTTTTTGAATCTGCTTTGAGGGAAACTGTGCTAAAATTCCACATGGTAATTGTTTTTCGAGAATTTTATTACTCTTTTCATTTTATACTGTTGGAGTAAAAGATTACATTTCTGTTTGTCTTTTTCTGCTTATTTTTGCTCAAATTTCACTTGTATTATCCTTTTTAAGCTAGAAAGTTTAAACTGCTTACCCATTCACTTTCCAAAGAAAGTAAAACTGAATATATATCTCAGAGAACACTCTTTCCTTTCCTTACACTCTTTTTTTTCCTTAGAAAGACTGTTGGATAAAATTTCTATATTCAAATATATAGCTAGTGAATTTGTAGGTTAAAATAAATCACTTAATATGCTGTTGATTTTCTTTCTTAGAAGTTCATTAGTATGGGAGAATTAAATGTACTATGATTTATGAAAATATTTTAATGTCTAAATATTTAGATAGTGTAACAGTATAATTTCATTTTATTAAAATTTAGGAAGTTGCAAACATGACTGGACTGTATCATATGTTTTTATTTTTATGTCGTGATTTTTTTTTACCTTCCATATCCAAAGCAATTTGAAGGAATTTCTTATTTTTGTACATTTATTTCTTAGAAGCATTTACATTTCGTTTATATGTCTGTTAACAATTTTATAATATAGTATTTCTTGTGTTTGTGTAAATTCTTTTTTCTTTACAAACAAGTTCTTACCTTAGTATTTTGATTTCACAATAACAATAAAGTTTTGATACGTATTTTTGAGGTCCTGCCGGTGCAGTATTCTCTTGGTTGTATATTTCAAGTGTAAAAATTTTGGGTAAATTTGATAATTTTTTAAAAAATGAAGGAGTGCTAACTTTTTAAATGTGATTCTATCTTTAACATCTATTAATATTAGGTGAAAGATGACAATTTGACTGGACCTTTTTAATATTTTCCATAGGGAAGAGACTTCCACCTTAGAATTGTGTTGCCTGAAGATTTACAACTGAAGAATGCAAGGTGACGAGGTGTTTAGTTATGTACATGTATCTTAATGGTATAGACCATCCGGTAAAAGCTAATTCCATTGACTAGAGTTTTACCTAAAATGCTTATCAACAAAAGCTGTCAAATAAACCTTGAAACAGTGTGGACTTTTCCAAACCATTGTGGCATTTATAAATAATTTCTCAGCTACTGAAATGTTTTTCCCAGAGGTAACACATTAATTCTCTATTTTTTGTCTTTAATGCAATAAACAGTAATTGTATATATTTCCCTAACAAGAACTAAATAGAAATACATATAAAGGCAAGATGCAAAAGAATTTGCATTCCAAATTTTTGCATTCCAAAAGTCCAGAGTTTTCTCATAATTTTTTGATTGATATAATTTATATGTAATATGATAATGTAATGTGAGAAGACCCATATTGTCAGTTTAGTCCTAGAGTAAGTTAGATATAAACACTGACTCTTGGTCGAGAAAACTAGCCAGGAGATGAGACTAGATATGTAGGCATTGCCCCAAATCTCAGCTCTGCTCCTAAATATCTCTGTAGTGGAGGAAAAGGAATCTAGAGATATTTATGAGTAGAACTGATAGGATTTTGTGACTTGATTAGAAGTGGAGGTAAGACAGAAAGAGGAATAGATGATGTTTTCCAGGTTCCTATCTTCAGTTACTAAACTTGAGAAGTCACTAAGATGTAGAAGGGAGATTGTTTTAAGAAATACTGAGTGTACAATCCCTGGTATCAAAAAAAAAAAAAGACAACAAGAAATACTGAGTGTAAACTATTAAAAGGATCAATTTAATAAGTAATAGTGTATTGGCGTGAAATTTGAGTGTTAGACTTGGAGTGAAGATGTCTGTGGAACTCACAGTCAGTACACAATTTTAAGCCACAAGTATGAAAAGACTTTTTAGTGCCTATATCTTTGGGGTAAAAAGAGAAGGCCCGTGAAGGAACCCTGAAGGCATATGAGTATTTAAAGGGCTGGTAACTATAGGGAAACTTTCAGAAAAGTAAAAGGAAAACTTGAACAGTAGTGTCTCTGAAGCTAAGTGAAGAGAGATTAAAGGAAGGAATGGTTAGCAGTGCTGAGTGTTGCAGAGAGATCCTGTTAGATATGAATAGGTTTTGTACAGTGGGAGAAACCAGGTTCTCTTGGGTTTTAGGCTGGATGAGTGCATACAAAGGAGATGGAAGTGTATAAACTATGTTAAAGAAAAGGAGATATCCTAGACAAGGGTGTGCACTCGAGGAAGAGTGAACAATGTTTTTTTACGATGCTAGATAGCTAAGCAAATTAATTAAGGAGAAGAAACTGGCAGAAAATAAGGATAGCACAAGGGATGATTAATGATGTGGCTAAGTTGGTAGCAAAGAATGAAAAACACATTTGGAGAGATTATTATCCATGGATAGTTGAGTGAACTGCCGTACCAAGAGGCGATAAGAGTGGGTATGGAGTTTAACAAATCAAGAATGGGGTGAGTTGTGTGGTTTAAAATAGGTCGAGAAGGAGAAACCCAGAGTGACTTACTGCTTTTAAACAATTCCTTAGAAAAGTTGCTTACTTACCCATGTTGAGAGTACTAGTGAGTTGAGCTAATAGATGGATGAAGTTTAAATTATCACTGCTCATACAGTTCAAAATATGTATCTTTTAGTTACATTAATCTGGAATTTGAAGAATAATATATTGCTACATATGCTTTTTCAAACATAAGTTTGATAGATTATGATCAAAACTTTTTAAACTTACCTTGGAAAAGAAACTTGTTCAGTAGAAAACTTTGCTTTGTGTCAGTTAAAAAAAGATGTACTATTTGCATGTCATTGACTGATTGCAGTTATTTTTATCTCGAAGTAAAATTAATACTGACAGTTTGAAGACAAGACTTTCAACAGTGTAAGTGGTAAAATTTTTATTAACTTGTCAGAATTATGTTTATGTCATTCTTTTGATTGTTCATGTTTGTGTTAGCATACAAATAAGTTTCCTCCTTTTAATTCTGAACAATGAATAAATCTTTCTGTCCTGTTAAAATTTTAGATTACTGTGTAGTTGGCAGCTGAAAACTATACTTAATGGATATCATCAAATAGTCCAACAGGTAAGTACTTTAAAAGGTTTTATATTATATGAGGATTGGAAATTACTAAATTTACTCTTTAAAGACCTGCTTTCCAGGATATTATTACAAACTAGGTTAATAGTTTTTGAGTTACATAGGTTTCACCTTTAGCTACCAGATATTTTAGGGATATGTACATTTTATAAAATATTTTCTGGAATTGTCAGCATATATTTAGGCAGCAGTTGTGTTGAAACTGATTTACATTTTTGAGACTTTAAGTTCTTCCCATCCTTCACTCTTTATCCAGATCCACTAATTGCTGGATGATTTTTCTGCTGAGAATGAATAGTGGTGATAGAAAAAAAATTAAGGACTGAAGATACCTACAACAAAGTGGGTTTTGTAGCCCTAGATTAGCAACAGAAAAGATGTGAAGGAATCACAGGGTCGTGAGTGCTTGCTTAATGAGAGGAGCTAAAAGTAACTAAAATGAGATACAGGCAGGATTAATTTAGTTATTTTTTTCTTTTTTGAGGGGAGAGTTGTAGGGATTGTACCCAGGGAGTGCTGAATCGCAAACTCTCTATTTTATTTTGAGACTGGCTCTCACGCTGTTGCCCAGGCTGGACTCAAACTTGTGATCCTCCTGCCCAGGCCTCCCCAGTAACTGGGATTACCAGGGTGTGCTACCATACCCAGCAATTTAGTTGTTCTTAATGTTTAGGATCTTCTACTTGAAAATTCCTTTAAAGTTTAGAGAAACAAGCAAAAACCACTGCTATTGAGGCAACTGAACATAATGCCTCTAGTGGAAAAATAGATGTTAGAATTGCATTTCTTTTGCTGCTTTATTGTTTTGTGTTTTTTTCCGATTTCATGTAAAGCATAATGGAGTTACAAAGTGCTATATAGGAGATAAAGTATTTAATATGTAGAATGTAGGCTGTCGTACTAGCAGTATAATTATAACAGGTTTTTAAAGGAATGTTTAAATTATTTCTTTTCCTTTTACCCCTCATTCTCATAACTATTTGTTTAAGAATGAACTGAGTAGCCTGAAAAAAATTTGTTAATAAAGCTAAGTATAGCAGTAAAATATAAAAGTTTTTCTCTAATTCACCAAGAAATTGTTAATTATTTATAAATAATTAAACTAATGAGTATAAATAACTTATTTATCTCCTCCTGCCCTCTAGTTCATCATGTAGAACCCTTAATTTGAGCTTTCATTTTATTCTAAGGTCCAGTTGAATATTACTATTTTTCTCATTATTTTTAGTAAATGTGGGCAAAAGAATGAACAAACTGCTTCTGTAAAGGACACTTGTAACTTTTTCAGCTTTGTGGACCACAAGTCTGTCACAACCATGCTACTATGCTTTTATACCACCTGAGCAGTTATAGGCAAGTGGTAAATGAATGGGCATGGCTGCATGCCAATAAAACTTGATTTACAAAAATAAATGCTGAGTGGGCTTCAGCTTCAGACAGTACTATAGTTTGCAGACTCTTGATACAATTTATTATTTACCTGTAGTAAAACTAAAAAAATAGAAATATCCTATAGAAGATAAGGTCTAAAATATGTGGTACATTGTACAGATATGCACCCAATTAAAGCCATGTTCTGATATGAACAATATGTATTCCTGCATTGTTGAAATAGCTTTTAATTTTTCTCATCTAAAATGATACAACAGATTTACATTTTACTTTGTTCAGAACTGTGTGGTGTTAGAGTAGTGCATCAAAAAATAAAAGCATAGTATTTTGATGTCATGTGGAGAAATGATGTAGAGTTCTATCTAAAAAAGCAATATAAAACTTTTTTTGCTTCCTTTTATTCTATAGTTATTTTAAGAATTAAGGCTTTCTAGGAAATGGAACAATAACTTAAATATTTATTCTACTTAAGAGGTTATTTCCTTTTTGCTATTTTATTATAATAGCTTTTTTTATTGAATGAATCTATTCTTTAGAATTAGTTGCAAAGGGACAGAAATAACTATCAGTGGTCTTTATGCTCAAGGAAATAATGAAAAAATATAACATTGTTAATACATTTTTGTTAATTCATTACTCTGGATTTAAAAAATTGTATAGATTTGTTTGATTTTTCTATTTTATGTTCCTCACTCCATTCACATCTCTCTCTCCTTTTCCCCTCTTCTTTTTTAAAGTCATGATGTGGTTTGCTAGATTTGCTAAACTTGGCAGTGAACAATACTGAAGAAATACGAGTTTGCGTTTTAAATGACATTCTAATGCAGTTCCATATCTCACCAAAATAGATTTGAGGGCTTTAATTACTCTTTCAAAATGAAATTGGTAGGAACAGTGGACATAGTGACCAATACTTTTCATTACTTAATGCTTTTACGATGTACATGTAGCTAACACACATATATTTTTACATTCACTTCATCCTGTATTTTATTTCATTTGGGAGAATATTCATTTTACCAATCAAATTATTTGGAAATGTTTTGATCTAGAGAATGCAGCATGCTCCTGATCTAGTGAGCTTTATGATGGAGTTGAAGATGATTTTGGTAAGTTTTTTTTTCTAACATGGTTATCATATTCTATAAATCTTGATTGTTTCTGTAACCTTTAAAAACTAATAATTACTAGTTCTCAAATCTTGTCAATGCCCAATCTTTTCATGATTGATTTTACTGTGTACATACATGTGGATGGTACTTTTTTGGAGCTGCATGAGAAGCAGAATTGTGTGTGGAAATCAAATGACTGTATCAGTTAGCTTGGTACCCCTGGTATTAGCGTTGTGCAAATGGCAAACAAATAAAATGGCCTATCAGAGAATTTAACATCTAAGGGAGAACTTGCATGGTGACACTTAAAGATATAATATGATGTATAATTGGATACGGCTACAGATTCCTGAAAAACTTGTTAGGCTTATGAAAGTAGTTTATTCAGTGAATAAATTTTACATTAAATACTTGAATATTTATCCTATAGACATTTTATTATTTTCCTAAAACTTTTTTACCTGAGTTTTTAACATGATCAAAAGAAGAAGGATTATAGTGAATATGAACCTATGACATTACCTCAACATTTTACTAATTGTATTTCCTCTCCTACATTTTTTTGAAAAGACTGTCTTATTTTTAAGGAAATCGTGGATGTTGTACCCATTCTTTTATGAATATATCAGCACATATTTCCAGCAGCTGTTTTCTTTTAAATATACAATTAAAACTTCAATGAAGTTAATCATAATTTTTTAGTTTCTTTGATTAAGTATCCAAACAAGGTCCACACATTCTATTAAGTTGGTGTCTCAAGTCTTATATAAAATGTATAAATTAATGTCTCGGTTACTTTTCTTGTTGCTGAGACAAAATACCCAACACCCAAAGTTAGAGGAGGAAAGGTTTATTTCAGCTCACAGTTTGTAGACGCTTCAGTACATAGTTCACTGGCTCCAAGGTAGGTTGGCATGGCAGAGGGGCATTGCAGAGCAGGCAGGCAGAAGGCAGAAAGCAACAAGCAACAAGCAGCCACAACTATAGTCCTCTTTCCGTCTCTAGTATTTTATCTAGGCTACCCACCCTTAGGGTGTGTGGCACGCACACCCTTAATCTTAGCATCTCATTGTGAATCCATCCCAGCATCACATCCTTGATCTCAGCACCTCACACCCTAGATCTAGCCACCTCTGAAAAATCCTACCTATGACAGCATGAGACTTTGGGGGTACATACAGGTACAAGCCATAACAGTAATTTATGACAGTATTTCTTCTCCTTATTCTTTTTTGTTTCATGTCACCTACTTGAGAAAAACAAATTATGGGTCTTTTAAAATTTCTCACATTAGATTTCATCTGCTAGATACTAATGGAATCTTTTAACATTTTCTTCTTCAGCGTTGAACTTCTCTTACCCAGAAATCCAAAATGCTCCCAAATCCCAGACATTTTTGACTGTTGATATGATGGTACAAGTGGAAAATTTTACACCATGAAATTTTGTTTCATGCACAAAATTACTAAAAATTGCTTAAAATTACCTTCAAGCTATGGTGTATAAGGTACTTGTGAAATATATGTAAATTGGGTTTTGGTTTGTCCCCAAGATATTTTTGTGTATATATATATATATTCGTAAGTATATGCATTTTTATATGTGTATACACACACACACACACATATATACTTGGACTATATATATTTGGATTATTCATAGGTATATAGCTATTCCAAATTTTTTAAAAATTGAAATTGTAAACACTTCTCATCACAAGCATTTTTGATAAGGGATACTCAACCTGTACCTTCTTTGTAATCTGGCAGTTAGGTCTGTAAATATCCACAGGTATCAGTTCATTGTTCTGGTTAAATATGGTACTCTGTACTTACTACATTGTATTTGGAGTTACATAATACCTGATCCCTCATTTAGTAGAGATGGTCACTTTTCTGTTGTGGACACAATACTTGACACCCAACATAAGGGAAGAGGTTTAATTTAGCTCACAGATTTGGGGAATTCAATCCATAGCATGCTGCCCCCAAGGCACAAACATAGAAAGGCATAAGGAGCGAAGCTGTTTGGTTCACTGCAGTCAGAAAACAGAGCTGAGGAGCAATGCCAGGGAGCAGAGGGCAAGGGACCATAATATAGGACCCAAGACCATACCTCCATAACCCACCCAGACCCACCCCAGAGTATGCTTTACTAAATTTCTAGGTGTTTCTTAATCGAGTTAAGTTTACATACCAAGATTAACGGTTGCAATCCATCTCTCGTCAATTTAACACCTAAATAAATCTCTTTAAACTATACTTAATTTGCCAGTAAAGATAATGGCAACTTCATAATTCTGGCTACCATATAATATAACTATTCTGTGTATGATTGGAAACACAGAAATCTCTTCTTCATCATCTCAACAGTTCCATCATTTTTCACAAGTCCAAATCTCTTTTGAGATGCAGGGAAAATTCTTAGCTGTGAACTATGTAAAAATTAAGAGCAAGTTTACATAATTCTACAGTACAGTGGCGCAGGTTAAACATTCACATTCCAAAAGGGAGAAATGGAGGATAGAAAAGAATCGGAACAAAGCAAGACTGAAACCCAGTAAGGCAAACATTAAGTCCTATGTCTCTATGTCCATCATCTAGGGCACATGATGGTACATTGTGTATTCCAAAGGGCATGGGTAGCCCCATGCCTGCGACCTTGCCATTTGTAGCTCACACATTTCCCTCTTACGTTGTCTCCACTCATGGCCTGCAGCTTTCCTTGGTTGATATTCCATATTCCTGATACCTCTGACTTCCTGGGATCTTCACTGTGTCTTTGGCTTCATTCCCACAGCTTCACTGACCTCTTGGGCTCCTTGCATGGCTTCCCACACCCTCCTTAGAAATCTAGGTGGAAGCTTTCCTGTTCCAACAACTCTTGCATTCTGTGTGCCAGTAAAACCAATATTAAATGGATGACATAAAGATCTACTATTGGCAGTAGCAGTAGCCAGATTCCCCTTGGACCATAGCTGCAGCTACCTCTGAGTACCTGGGTGGCTGAGCATGGTGAAATGAATCCTGGGAAGCCATTTCCCTAGTAGCCCTTCACCAGTATGGGGCCCAGAAGCTTTCCTCAAAGGAAGGGTGTATACTGCTATACCCTAGAGCCTGCAATGGGTATGGTCTTCCTGATTTCTGAGATGCCCTCAAGGCACCTTCTTGCCCTATATCAAGTACTTAGTTTCATTTTAATGCAGCTAATCTCTTCAGCTGTCACACCTCTTTTGACCCCAACTTCACGTGTAGTTCTTTCTGGGCCAAGACTTTTCCTGCTCTGCCTTTTGTCTGTGATTCTCATTATAAATTTGATTAAAAGCAGCTAGCAGTATCCATTCTACTGCCTGAATGTTGGGCTGTCTTCAGATTTCCTCCACCAGATTAAATAGCCCAACACCCTTCATTTTAGACTCCCGAAGTTTCAAGACATGTGCAAAATGTAGACATATTTTATGCCAGAGTGTAACACATGTGACCTTTAGTCCAGCTGCTAACAGAATCATTGTTCCCAGCTGAAATCTCCTGAGACTGACCTTTAATGTCCACATTCCTGTCAGCAGTGGTCTTCTGAACTCTGACCAGAATCACCCATTATGCTCTATTTTTAGTATTCTAGAGCCTCTTTAGCCCATTTTTCCAAACATTTCCAGACTCTCATAAACCAGTCCCAAAGAATTCTAAATCACATGGTCACAATACTACTTCTTTGGTATCAGTTTTCTGTATTAGTCCCTTTTCTGTCTCTAGACACAAAACACAACACCCAAAACACTAATGGAGGGGTTTAATTTAGTTCATGGTTTCAGGGAATTCAGTCCATGTTCAGCTTGCCCCAAGGCAGAAACAACGTAGTAGGAAGGTGTGGAGGAGCAAGTTCATGGCAGCCTGGAAGCTGAGCAGGGGAACAGTACTAGGGAGCAATGGAGGAGGGAACATATACAGTACCCAAGATCATAGCATCATGTCCCACCCAGGCATACCCAGGAGCACAGGATTATGCTTTACTGATAGCAAGATTAATGGTCGCAATGTAGAACCATATAATCTAAAGTTTACCATCAGGGAATCTCCTGGTGATTTTAGTAGCCAATGCTCATTACGTAAATTCACTGTTTTAGAATTTATACTTGGAGACTTTTTTATTAGCTGAAAATATTTTATAGATAAGAACCTTCATCATTTACTTGGTTAATTTGAGGTATACCTTATACTAGAGAGATAGGATAAGTGGTTGTTTTCTTTTTTTAAAAGTCAAGTTTTAGAATAATGAGTTGGTGCCTAGCAACTGTCACGGGGATGTAAAAAAAGTTTTTTAGTATCATTATGAAATCATGAGTTTTTTTTATATTTGATTAACTTTAATCCATTGCAGTCATTTTCTTTTTGATGCATAAATTGTACTGTTTTTTAATGAGTATAAGCCCCTTTATGTTGGCTCCTGAATTCTTTTCTGATAACCTAAGCTTATTTTCTAACAACAGTTAGCCCAGGATAATTTACTCATCCTGTTTTCGAACTGTTCTAGAACTGTAATCCATTCTTCCACAATCATAGGTTTTTTTTTTTTAATTTTTTTGAGAAATGGTATTTGGATGCCACAACTAGAAACTAGAGTGCTCATTCCTATTACTACTTGTAGGCCTTTTTAGTGTTCAAAGCTAGGAAAAAAGTACATTTGAGAAAGAGTATGATTAATCATGTATTTATATTGATTTTCCAATTAAAGATTGACATTAACAGGTTTTTTCCTTCTTTGCTTTTATCTCCTTTATTCTGAAATGTTGGTTTCTAATGATATTAACAGTACTATTTTTTGGTTGTGTCTTACACTTATTTACATTTTTCTTATCTATTCATTTATATTTGTTTATTTCAGAATTATAATACCAACTGAAAGCAGTTCGCAGTTTCTTCGTAGTTCTTTTTGGGACCCGTTTCTTCTTAGTAGCAGCTACCACTAATTGCTACCCTTTCCTGAGTGCTTATTTTAATCTTCATAAAACCTTCTGAAGACAGAATTTGTAAGAGTTTTGATAAAATGTTTCAGATAAGAACAAAGAATTTAGTGCTTGCCTTGCAAGCACAATGCCCTGGGTTTGATCCCCAGCACCAAAAAAAAAAAAAAAAAGAACAAAGAATTTAAAATCAATTTCTGAAGATTAAATTTGTAGTTTTGAATTTGTAAACCAAAAACTGATTATAAAATTCATCAAAGGCTAAAATGTATTAATCTTAAAAATGGTAAGGTGAAGAAATACAGCATTTTTGTTTCCTGTCCCCTTGACATTGGAGAAAAGTTTGAAAACCTTCTTTTACTTTGTTATTGTAATTTTTACTATGCTATACAAATACAGGGACTAAGGGAAGCAGAATAAAACTATATATACTATGTCTCACTAAGCTCCTATTACTAAAACTAATTTTATTGGATTTTAAATCAGTCTCTATTAATCATTTAATTTTGTAGAAGCATTTATTAGTTTAAGACTAAAACGAAATACTGAGATTGATCTCTGGTTTACAGTATTTACATATTTGTGTTGCATTTCTGAATAAAAAGATCCTATTTTATATTTATTCATAAGTTGTAGAGAAAACTGACTATTTTATTGTTCCTTTAAGATAATGTACCCCAAAATGTAAGAATTATTGGATTATTACTTAGGCTGTGTTGTTCATAGTAGGATTCCTATAATAAAATCAACAGTGAAGTTCTTGAGAATGGTGCCCAAATGAAACCAGTAGTTACTGGACTTCCTCAGGAAATTTTGTCAGTCTCCCATGGAGTTTCTAGTAATAACTCGACATATATTGGGAGTTCAGTCTGTATTTAATATATTTTAAAAGAACTTCGAGGTAGGTTATTTTACAGTATTTCTGTTTTAGAGCCCAGCCACTGAGAGGCTGCAGCCTTGAAACTGGGAAATACTAGTCAGGATTAGACCTGACTCTGTGAAGTCTTCCTACTAATGTCGCGCGGCCTTCTCTGTCAAGAGTGATTGCTTCTCTACCTTTGCCCTGTTTTCTGTTGTGGCTCTAGAGCCATAGTAGCTTGCGTGACCCAAAGTAGAAGACAGAATTTACAAGAGTCATAAACATAGGATTGATATATATTTTTATTTTGGAAGTTTATCTTTACTATTTATGGTTAGAATAATAAATGTTTCTGAATAAAAGTAGGAATCTCAAAAGAAATACTTTGTTATAGTGTAAGTTTAAGAGCTATATTATTCATCTTACTCAGTTAACTAGTAGTTCACCGTATTAATTGTACAAATTAATGTTTTTGGACCCCTGCTATTTTTAGGTAACATTAGACATTTAGATTATAAAAAAGGGCAGTATATGCTTTGTCTCCTAGAAGCTTACCTTCTAATTATATCCATCTTGAATCTTTGGCTTTAAAGATCTGCTTTCATGGTCTTTTTGTTTTAAAGTGGATTCAGAAGTTGCTTGAGGTAGTTTCAGTTAATAGTCCAGATTCTGAAATGCTGTTTTGTAAAATCTGTGCTTTCTAGTTTTACCTCAAATTAATATTATCCTATTCTTGTTAAATTAAAACATGTAAGGCCAATAATTGATTAAACATATACTTAAAGGAGTAAAAAATTTTAAACTGTTATTTACCAAAAATGTTTATAATTTTTCACCTCATTCTCTTCTGGTTTAGTTATTTATTGTTGTAATTTTTTATCTATTTCTTTATTTCTTAAAAAGGTTGAGTATCCCTTATCAAAATTCTTAGAATGAGAAGGAATGCAGATACTGGATTTTTTTTTTCAGATTTTGGGATGTTTTATAAATTGAGTCTTATATTTTGGGGAGGGGACCCAAGTTTAACATGAAATTCACTTATAATTCATATATACCTTTGCTGGGAAGTAATTTTATACAGTATTTTTAATAATTGCAAGAAAGTTTCCTGGTGTGGAATTTTTCACTTGTGTCATTTCACTCTCAAAAAATTTGAGATTTTGGAATATTTAAGATTTTGGATTTTCAGATAAGGAATGCTCAATCTGTGTATCTTTTGGTAATCCATGCCACATGAACATTAAGTAATTTGTAGATACAGTTCTTTTACTTTTCAAATAAAATACTTGTCAAGATTAGTAACTTAGGAATCACTGGTAATTTTTAACCTTGGCGACTCTGGTGTTGTTTTTATTACTTTAAAAAAAATATAAATTGTAGTTTTGATTGGGAGATGATAAATCATTTTAGAGATATCGTAGGTGAGCCTAGCAAAAAATGAAACTATGATCTAGTTAGATGGATGGCAAGACAGGAGACTTACCTGGTGGAAAAGTAATGCTGAATGTAAGTTAGTGAAAGAAATTAGCAAGTATTTATTGTGAGACTGAGTAGTTTTTAAGATTTTTTTTTAATTTTTATTCTTTAAAATTTTATTTTAGTGGTGTATTTTAGATGTACATAATGGTAATATTCATCATAGGGAATTTGTACCTGTAGATGGGAAAAAAGCAGCAAGATATGGTTTTTAATGTACACAAATGTGTTAGTGTAGTCAGCAAAAGTAGAGTTCAAGCTTTTCTTTAAAGGCACGTGGTTTTTTATATCAGATATCATATCAATAGGAGTAGAAAGTGAAGCCTTAAGGATGAGTATTTATTTCTTAATTTTTCATCTTTGTTGGACATGATAATCTAGAAGAATATTAAACAATTTTTAAGTTTTTTTCATAATATAAAACTTGACATTTGTGTTACTCTTACTGTATTCCTTTAACTTTTTTATGAGAAGGGGAATGAGTCACTGTGTTTTTCTATAAAAATAATGAACACTGTATTTAGGCACTAAGAGGATTAAGAAATTGTGTTCATAACTGAGTAATAGCAATTTATTGTCACATGTTCTACATATGATTCTCTTTTTCTTTTGGACAGGAAGTTGCTTTAAAGAATAGACAAGAGTTGTGCGTACTGCCTCTACCTTCCCAGTTCTACTCAGTCATTATTGAAGAGATAGGAGCTCTTGGTTGGGATAAGTATGTCTATTTTAAAATATGCTTTAGAAGTGCATTTGTTTTATGTATTTTAATTTAATACATTGCCAATTTTAGCAATTTATTTTTCTCCTATTTTTAGTCAGAGTTTCATAGTAGAGTATCTGATCCTCCTTGTGGCTAAAATTAGAGGAAAAGCTGTCTTTAAAAATTGACCTATGGGCTGGAGATTTAGCTCAGTGGTTAAAGTGCTTGCCTTACAAGCACAAGGACCTGAGTTCGATCCCCAGCATCAAAAAAAAAAAAAAAAAAACAACTAAAAATTGACCTATGAAGCTAAATATAATTTGGGAAAAAATTAGACAATAAGATGTTACTGTCTTGTACGTTTTCACTGGACACATAACATTCTAAATGTTACTAAATTGCTCATGTTTGAAAAGCGATGCTAAGAAATTTCGTGGAAGAGATTAGAATTTCAGTATCTTGCGTGCATACGTAGATATTTTTAATTAAGATATAATATGCTCTCTAAATTTAAATATATAAAGTTAAATCTCTAAATTGCAGTATATAAACATGCATCATATACTTTATATAAAGTTAAATCTATAAAATTTAAATATCTAACATTTAAAGGGCTTTTGTAGTTTGGGTAGTGAATTTTAGCCACTAGGTTTAGAAGAATCATCTAGCTTTCTTTGAAAAAAAAAAAACAATAATGAATAAAGAAACTTAAAGGAAATTCTGTAGATGGATGTGCAGGTT
>PVJO010017724.1:0-38426 GCA_004026905.1 Hystrix cristata | reverse complement strand
AAGAACAGACTGGGGCCTCTCTGGGAGCAGAGTTTACATCCATAACTATACAGAGAATAAAGGTTTTGGCCTTAAGCATAAAACCTTCTGGCAGAAATAGTTAAGCCAAATTCTAGGCCCTTCGGCTGTATTTCCCTCCCTTCAGCTGGCTTCCTACTGAGCCGCTATCTCTGAACAGGGCCCTACTTACAGTGCAACTAGGCAGTAAACTATTTCAAGAATTTCTCACATTCTAGAAACTCACAGCTGTGGACCACATGGGCAGTCCTACCCCGTGTTGGAAAAAGAAGGAAGCAAATATGATGGGGTAGAAAGAAGCTCAAGGAGAAGACATTAATAAAGATCTGGGCTCTGGATTGGGGGTTGGCCCAGTGGTAGAGCACATGTTTAGCATGCACAAGGGCTTGGGTTTGCTCTCCAGTGCCCCCCCAAAATATCTTGGCTCTAGACTGGGTCCTGTGACTGGCTCTTTGTCCCTTAGACCAGGCTCCACCCCACCGGCCCTAACGAATCAGAATCTACATTTTCACCAAATCCCAGGCGACGTGTGTGCACAGCGAGTCTGAGATGCTCTAGAACATTCTCTATGTCCAATTGCAACACTGTGAACAAACGTTTCCCCAGAGGAAAGAAGGGGATTTTGATGGCTTTTCATGATTTTTATGACTTTCCTCCTGTCACAGTTTTGAAGGCTCTGATCTCACACCCGCACCAGAGACTCGCTAAGTGCTCCACTCCAGGACACACAAGGGACAAACCGAGATCGTCCCTGGATCTTGAGAACCTCAGGTGGGAACAAGAGCCGGTACCGTCCCCTTTTTATGAAGTGGAAAGAACCGAGTTAGGAAGATGACTTACCAAGACCGCTGGCCGAGACCAGTGACCAGGGCCAGGTTCCTCGGCCTCCTCAAGCCTGAGATTTAACAATAACTGAAATAACTTTGGTTTTGATGAGTACTTCTGAAATCTCACAAGAGGTGGAACCGCACTCACAGGGCTGAGTAGGCACTTCAGGAAATTCGCTCCCTCTCTCGGGCCTGCGTGTCAGGACCAGGAGGGGAAGGGGTGGGCCCACGCCATTCCTGAGGCCCAGCTGTAGAAGCCGGGTCTGGAAACTCCTGTGCCGGTGAGGAGGAAGTGAGGCCTCCACTAAGGCTCATGGCAGACACCCCAAAGTCTCTGGGGTTCAGGATTAAGTGTAGAGACCGAGGAACAACCTGGCATGAGCACCGGTAGGATGCTCAAGATGTGTCCATTTTACAGATGAAGGAATTGAGGCCTCAGAAAGGGCCAGAGCTTCTTACCAAAGTCAAGAATCTCCCTTTAGCTGACAAATACTCGTATCAGAAAACCTAGTAGGAGAGTATGCAGATATGTGCAATTGATTGATCTAGAAGCAATCGATCTCCTTACATATACTGCATTTTCTTTTATAGACGCATTCATTAGACAAAGGACTCATCCTGGCAAGGCATGGGGGACACTGTTTCCCACATTTAAATTTGCACAAGGACAGAGATTTGGGTTCAGTAGGCCCAGCGAAGCTAGGATTGCCAGACAAAATTAAATTTGAATTTCATACACACGACGACATTTTTTGGTGTAAGTATGTCCTAAATAGCACAGGAAAGATACTAATGGTAAACAATTCCTCATTTTTCGAATCTGAAGCTCTATTTAAGTAGCATCTTGCTTTTTTTTCTTTACTTGCTAAATATGGCAACCCTAAGGGCAGGGCTGACATTCCACATTTCTGAAAAGCTCCCAGACGAAGCCCTTGTGCAAGAAAAATACTCTTTAAATTTATGAAAGCTGAATTTTATGTAACCATGAATTCTGTGGTGTTTTAAAAAGACCACGAAAAAAGCTAGGCAGGCAGCTCCCACCCTAGAAAAGAAAGAAGTCAACCGCTGGAACTTGGAACAAGCTTTGCAAGACAAACAGAGGCAACCTGGGGAGAGGTGCAGGGGACAGAAGCCTCTTCCTGCAAGACCCCTTTCAACTAAACTGAAAGTCCAGGAATCCAGGAACGCGCAGCCGGTTCCTCGGCGGCGCCATTAAATGGGAAGAATCCGTCCCTACCTGCTCACATCCCAGGGTAGTTTTGACTCAAGTGAGAGAATAGAAACTCACAGCATCTGAATGGTTACATTTACCAGGCACCTTGTAAGGCACTCTGCAAACGCCTCTGAAGTTAGTGTTGCAATCCCAACTTTACAGATGAGGAAACTGAGACACGAGGAGGGGATTTGCTCAAGGTCTTACTGCACGTGCAAAGCAGAAATTGGAGGGAAAACCGAGTTCTCTCTCCTCTTTAGCCTGGAATCTTAACACTTTGTCCTTCACTGAATGGTGCAAATGCACCTGTTGAATGAATGAATGAACGGAAGGGGTAGGATGTTTTAGGAAAATGGTCTCTGAACCTTCTGATAGGACAGGCTGGACTTTTGCTAAGCACCTATTCAAGAATGCTGCCACCCTCACGAATGGCTGGTAGGAATACGGACCTTTCTGTTTGGCAAGTTGGCAGACTACATCACTCTTGACCCGGGAACTCTATTTCTAATAATGAAGGAGGAACACAATAAGTTATGCAATAGGATGTCCATTGCAGTATTATTTATAAACAGTCTAAATGTTTAATAATAAAGAATTGTTAAGTAAAGGTGACATATACACAGCAAAGATGGAATCACAGAGTGATGAAAACTCAGGTTGGTATATATCATTTTCATAATTTAAAAAAGAGGCAGAGTGCTTGCCCAGCATGAGCAAGATACTGGGTTCCATCCCAGCACTGCAGCAACAAAAAAGTAAAACTTATTTGTTTTTACAAATAAAAATGCATCGTTTTACCTCTTTAGTCCCCTGACCTATTGGAGTGAAGCTTTAAAATAGAATAAATATCCATTTATCTACTTAGGTATACTTTAAACATGTTTAAAAACTAAATTTCAAAAGGGTCCTTAATATATTGTGAAAACTTTACCCTGTAATCTTAAGAAAAAACAGAAAGTCAAAGCAGAAAATTATGAATGTAGTATGACCACAATTCTGCGAATGTGGTCACACTGAAATGCACTGGAAATGTCAGAAAGAAAAGGGACCTAAATCTTACCAGTCACTGTCTTGGTTTGGAGGAATTATGGGCAGTTCTTATTTATTATACTTGCTTTTTGTTTGTTTGTTTTGTTTCGTTTTTGAGACAGGGTCTCGCTATGTAGCTCGGGCTAGCCTTGAACTCACTGTGTAGCCCAGACTGGCCTTGAACTCAGCCGTCCTCCCGAGGGCTGAGATTACAGGCGTGCACCATCACACCTGGCTTTTTATACTTGTTTTACTTTCCAAGTTTTCTATCACCAGTATGTATCATAAGGAGGGGGAAAGGTCCCTAGAAGAGAGGAGGAAAAAACCCCATATGCCGTCCTTACCACTAAAGCACTCCTCCAAATTTAACTAGTATTTATTGAGCACCCACCAAGTGCCCAACCCAGCCACAGCCCCCACAGCAGAGACATCAAGGGCGGAGGCCGCGCCCTGGAGGCTCACAGACACGGAATATATACCCTTCACTAGGCAAATAAGCCTGCCCAGATGGTATATTTGTTGAAGCTGGAAAGTAAGAAGACTACTTGCTTAAGCAGCTCAGCAGAGTAAATAAATCCACTCCCACTAGCACGGCCCCCTCACCTGGCTCAAACTTTTGCTGGATCCCTCTTGGAACAATGAGTTTTAGGGGTACTTTCAAGCCCAGGTAGAAACAAAACTGTTTTCATCTCTTAATCCAAACACAGAGCACAAGAGGTACAGAGGTGTCCAGAGACACAGAACAAACAAGGAACCCAGAAAGGACCCTGATGGGCCTGGTGGCTACTGGGGACCCTTGGGCAAGGTTGCTCACAACACCAGGCCTCTGTTTCCTCATCTGTAAAATGGATTACATAGTGACAACCTTAGGTCTATTCTGAGGCTCAACAATAAGAAGTCGTTTCATTTCTCTAGGTAGAGCCTCAGTTTCTTCATCTGGAAAATGCAGTCAATACCTCTTCCTTCATAGTACTCAAAAGATTAAACAAAGCTGTGAAAACAAATAGCAAACACATACAATTAGTGTCCCACATACAGTAGCCATTATTATTATTATTATCGCTTGTAGAACAGGGAGTAGGATATATAACGAATCCCAGGCCTCCACTTTTTGTCTGCAAAATGGGGCCATCAACTCAGCCCAAAAGATCCAACTCAAGAACAGTAGCTGCACTGATGTGCCCACTGTGCAGGCGCACTCCGTGTTGTCAGCTAGCCAGGTGCCACACTCACATGCCGACCAAAGCCCTCTCGCTCGGGCCACCAGAGCTGGGAAAGCCTGACACTTCGCTGTCCACACATGGTGTGGAATGGGTGCTGGGTACAGGAGAGAGGCATGGTTGGCCCAAACCACCCAGCACTTTGTTGGTGGCAAAGCCAGGACCTGTGTCCAGGCTTCCTGCTGCCCTACCTTGCTCACCACACCCACCGCTTTCCTCTGTCCCACCCTTGAACTGTTGATGTGTCCCAGGCAGGGCAGGGGCGAGCTGGCGAGTGGCAGGGGGTGGGGGAGGGGAAGCTGGCCAGCAGCAGGAACCGGGCCTGCCTGTGGT
This sequence comes from Hystrix cristata, assembly GCA_004026905.1. Taxonomy (NCBI): domain Eukaryota; kingdom Metazoa; phylum Chordata; class Mammalia; order Rodentia; family Hystricidae; genus Hystrix; species Hystrix cristata. The sequence continues at coordinate 33,786 of PVJO010017724.1, read as the reverse complement.
CTCCAGCTTCACAAACCACATCAGGCTGAAATATGACACACACTCATTCAGCTGAAAGGGAGGAGATATTTTTACTTAACATCTCACAGCTGCCTAAACACGGCCTCCTTCTCTCCCTCCTCCACAACGTGTATAACTCCTGGGACCTGCTTTTTTGGGCTTCAGTCTGCATTTTCTCAGGGAATAACCAGGGGGGAGAGGAGGGCTCACTTTTCCTGGCTTCCCCGGAGGGGTTTCCACTTGAGCATGGGCTCAAGTGTTGAGAGGGTGTGGGCTCCAGTCCTGGCTGGACTCCCATCTCACCAGACGACCTTGTCTGCCAAGTCCTGGGTCCGGGAGCCTGATATCCTGAAATGGACAAGAAGCTGACCTACAGTCTAGGGCCCTGTTGCTGGTAAAGAGAAGCAGGAGTTCATAAGTAATGGTAGGAGGCCCCTCCAGGCCTCTCTGCTGCAACACTGAACTCCCCAAGCTGTGCACAGGGACCTCCTCACCTCCTAACAGCCACAGCAAATACAGCCCCAGCAGTGTAGGCTGCCAGGAACCTGTAGGAGACTGTTTAGTGCAGTCCTTAAGAGTTACAACTCTGAAGTCAGGTCTCAGGAATCCTGACACCTTCACCTCTAGCCACACCACTGAGCCTAAGCCTCAACTTCCTCATCTGTAAAAGGGGATAGCAGTATCGGCCTCAGAGGAATGGCTGCAAGGAGTCAAGGAGGTAAGTGATGTTCCATTGTTCAGTATGGGTATACTGAAAGGTGGCTGCTGCTGCTTCTGCTTCTTCTTGTCCGTCTTCTTATTATTATTACACAGATGAAAATCTTTCCATTTTACAGATGGGGAAACTGAGGCTGAGAAAGATAGGACTTGTACAAGATCACCCAGAAGACCTAGGACTGTGGCTCCACTCCTGAGCCAGCACCTCCAGCTTCTCCCACACAGTGGTCTCTAGTAAGCGAATATGCACACTCCGCCTGCAGACATGGGCTGCAAAAGGTTGTTGAAGAAAACCAGAGACTAATGTCTCATCCAAGTACTACAGACCAAACACCTCCACGACCTGGCAATGTGTCATGAAAGTCAACCTGCCCACATGCACCAGGGAGACGTGACCCACTCATACTGGGTGGCTAACACATGCAGAGGCCCCCGATTCACAGCCCTTGCTCACGACGGTGTGACAAAGTGCACATACTACCCGTAATCACAGCCACCTCTTGGGAACAAGGAGGGTTTGAAAGCATGAAGGCACCTCCATACATTTCTCTATTTTTGAATCTTTAACAATTTTTTGTTTTAAAACTAAGAAAAAAGAAAAAACAGCAATACTGAAAATAATGTAGCAGCTTTACCCTGCAGCTGTAATAAACCCGTCTGCTTTGAGATGAGATTTGGAGCAGGTTCTGCCTTCTGGAATCTGCCATCCTGATCCATCCTGGCTCTGCCTAAGATCTGCCATTTCTGTCTTGGAGCAGCAGCCTGCTCCAGCTCTCCCTTCAGTCCCTTCCAGTGCATCCCCTGTGTCAGCCACCAGATTCATGCAAGTTTTATTCCTGCTCTTGTCGAAAATCTTTCTCAGCTCTTCCTTATCTTCAAAATAAAGCCCAGGCTGGTTGGTAGCTCACCATCCAGTTCCAACTCCTCCATTCCACTTCCCTGACCCTCCACCCGAGCCATGTGCATTGCTTGGAAAACCTCAGTACCTTTGCACAAGCTGTCACTGCTTCTTCCATTAGCTTTTCCCTGATCCCTTTTCTCCAGTAAAGGATGACTCATTTTTGAGGACTGGCTCACAGAATTAGTCACCCCTCTTACAGGCTGCTTAGTGTGGCACAGTTGTGTCCACCGCTGTAGATGGGAAGCACCTTGGGGACACAGAGCTTTGTCCTCCTCAAGGCTCCTGGTTCCCTCACAGAAAGCACAGTGCACAGTCCCAGAAGAGTGCTGCACTGGGATCAAGGGGGGGCAGGAGGACATCTCCTGTGGGCAGGCCCCCTATTTTCCCAGGCTCCTGTCAGTCCACAGCAAGACTCTGGAAAATTCTGCAGCGAAGCTCCCTTCCCTGGTTCACAGGGAAACCTCTGCTACCTCGTAACTCACCAAGTGCCAAACCAAGCTCCGGGCAGTTTAATGTCCCTGGCATTTATAAATGGGGAGGCCCCAGAAAGGAAAGCGGAGCTTCAAAGAAGCTGGAGGGGATTGTCTCCGGCCCATCCTTCTTCCCCTATGGCAAGCCTCTTCCCTTCAATATCCGCCAAGAAGGACCGAGCAGCATCCCCAAGTGCGTGAGGGTCAGGGGGCCTTTAGTGAAAGCAGAATCCAAGAATGAGTCTGAAGCCAGCCAGTGAGGAGTCACCAAAACACAGACTGAGTTCCAGCCAGGCCTCTCCTCACTGTGTGACTAACAGCCAGTCGCACTCTCCTGGCCCTTGAGAATTCTCACTGTGGAATGGGGACAGGCAGGCTAAGGCTCCAAGGAGCTCTGGTCAGTATAAAGTGCGCAGCAGCAAGATGTCCTGGAGGCCTGGTCAGAAATGTGGTCCTGGGAAAACAGGACGTGCAGGATTAAGTCTTTCAAAAGACCCGCAGGACAAACAAAAGCGACAGGCCCCTCCCAGAGGCCCCACCTTCCGCCTAGACGCCCTACCCCCAGGATAGCAGGAAGGAGTCCTGCAGATCTCAGCTCCGGGGGACGCTTAAGGGGGTGCAAGCCCGGGCAAGGGAAGAGCTCCACAGAAAACCACGACTCCCCACCCACACCCTGGCCCCGGACCTCCCGGGACTGGGGCTCCCTCCTGGGCACCGTGCAGGGGGTGTGGGGTGGCTGTAATCAGGCTGGGGGTGCGCGGAGAAGAGGCAGCGGAGAGGGGGGCGCCAATCACTGTCCCCAACTTCGGGAGAAGTTCTTCCGCGCGCGTCAGGAACACACACTAAAGCCGGGAGGGACCACACCCACAGGTAACAGTCGCCTGCAGATTTCAGAAGAACTTCTGAACAGTCCCGGGCCCAGAAAGAGGAAGGAGGAGGAGGGCCCCTCGCCGTCCGAGGGCTGCAGGCAAAGGTGCCGCGCGGGAAGGCGGAGCCACCTCCCAGACTGTCACCTGCAGCCCGGCTCGGGTGCCCCAAGGGAAAGGGTGACCCCGGGCCCGGTTCCCCACCGCGGGGGCGGACTCGCGCTCGGCCCGGGTGCTCGCCGCGCGGGGAGGGGAGGCCCGGCTCCCCTCCTGCCCCACCCGGCCCACAGTCCCCGGCGGCCCCCGAGGACCCCAGAGCCAGCGAGGACCCTACTCCGCGAGCGGACCGGGAGAGGGAGCGAAGGGACTCGGAGCAGCCCGGGAGCCCCCGACGCCGGCCGGGCCGCCCGCCTCCCCTACCTGCTGCAGCGGCGCTGGCGACGGCGGCGGCCGGGTCCAGCTGCGCTCAGCTGGTTCCGGGCGGCGGGGCGGGGCGCGGGGGGAGCCGCCCTCGGGGCGGGGCGCGGGCCGGAGCCGGGAGTCGGCGGGGAGGAGCGCCAGCCCCTCCCGCAGGCAAGAGGGAGGACGCAGACGCGGGATCCCGGCTAGCGGTCGTCCGGGGCGGTGGGTGAAGATGCCTTACTAATCCCCTGGCCGCATCCTGCCTGAAGGCGTCTAGCTCCCTGCTTTACGCAGAAGGAAACTGAGGCCCGGAGTCCGGAAGGGAGATCCGAAGGGTCCGGGGGAGGGGACCAGACCTGAGGACCCAGGGAAGCCCGGAGCTGGGCTGGGGCCGTGGAGCTCAGTGGGCTGGGCAGGGTGCAATGCTTAGCTAGGACCAGCGGGGGAAGAGTCAGCTCCGGACGAGGACTTCAGGAGGCGAAGCCCTCAGAGCAGAAATGGGCTCCCCACGAAGGGGTGGAGGTGACAGCAGCTAGACACGCTGAAGGGAGTAAAGGAGAATCACTCCAATAGAATCGAGGATGAAAAAGCAGGTGCGAGCGCACCGCTGTCCTACGATGAGAACGATACTGTGGGGCTCCGGATCTGGAGGCCTGAGCTGCAACGCTTGAGAGATGCCAATCTTGTCAGTAGGGCAACTGACTTAACACAGAGTTTCAATTTCCTCAAAAGCAAAATAGGCATAATTAATTGTCTCTTCGTGAGGCTGCGGAGAAAACTCGGGGGGAGAGACTCGGCACAATGGCAAGCACAGTGGGTTCTCTGTAAACGGATGTCCTCAGCGGGGTGGCACACACTGAGAAAAGCCACAGTGGTCAGAAAGATGAGTGTGAGGTCACTTGAAGGAATGTAAGATTTTATTATCTCAACACCATCAGCATGCATTTGACAAATTGCCTTTTGTAATGGAGCAGGGCACAGGATAGTCTCCCGACCGTCCTGGTACAAACACGGGTTCCACAGACCCAGTTTGAAGAACTCATGTACTGGATGGGGCACCGGAGCAGATGACCAGGGTGTCTATTCCCAGCCTAGGTGCTGGCAGCAGCCCTGTGTTCAGCCGGAGCAAAGCTGTCTCCAACACAAGGGAAAATGTACCAAAGTCAATAATTGCCAGGTGCCAGGGATCAGAGCAGGAAAAGCTGGTGTTGTTTAAATAGCAGAGAAAGCAAGAACACAGAACTAGCTGCCTAGTTTTTCCACCAGTGAGCAGCCAGGAGAGCCACAGGGTCTGGGGACTCCCAGCCTGGCCCTTCTTCCCACCCACATCTCTTCGTACAACAGCCGTGGTCACAGGAACCGTTTCTCGAATGTCCCACGCTAAGCTCTGGACTTCCCTGTGTTACCAACTTTATTCTCACTTCCCTCCCCTACCTCCCACAGTACGCATTACCGTGTGCATCTGTCAGATGAAGAAGTCAAGCCACAGAAATAGTCAAGTAGCTCTTTGGACTCACACAGGTGACACTGTCCTGGTCCTCTATGCATGAGTCTTTGGCCCTCGCTCCTTTGCTCAATATCCTGTGTCACACTCTGCCACCTTTCCTGTCTTGGGAAACTGCCTCAGTTTCAGTTTCTCTGAGAAATGAAGAAGGGTGCCCACCCCCGGACAGACTCACACCCAATCTCGCCACTGTGATTTCTCCAGAAGCTGCCTATGGGGCGGGTGGGGAGAAAGGCAAAACCACAGGCTGTTCGCCCCTGAGCTCTTTGATTACAAGGCCTGGCATCCCTGCGCCTTAGAATTACCCAACCTATCATTTCCAACCCTGGCAACTTCTCTCAGACAAAGGCAGGGGAACTTCTGGGTCTGCATCTCCACAGAACTAGAGACTATCATATCAGGATGAAGAAAACATTGGCGAATATCTGGCCCAACTCCTCATTTTAGAGGTGGGGTAGCAGGCCAAGAGAGCAGAAGGATTGCTCCATTTGGTGGCTGGAGAGGTGCATAGGCACCAGAAATGATTAAAATGATGATGATGATGATGAGGATATCCTTGTATGCAAGAGCCAAGCAAGTTCCTAATGCTTTATGCATTAACATGTGTGTTTCACAGCTAGTCAGGGTGTATCCCAGCCTGCTCTTTCAGGGTTAAGTCTGCCTTCTGTGGGTGTCTAGAAGTCCCCTTTGCCTTTGTGTCCTGACCTCATTCCTTTCTAGGCTCCTTGGATCTGCGCATCAGTCAAGCCTATTCATTCTGGATCCACACCTCAAAGTCAATGTCTTGTTGATAAGGATCTCCTCTGGTAGAGCAACTTTGACATACTATTCCTTTGCCAGAAGACCACCTCCTGGACCGAGTGAGGATGGGAGAAATGAAGGCCACACACAGACCACAGAATAGACCATCGAGGGTGCCCACTTGCTCCTCCAGAATGCCTCTGCCTAACCATGTTCGTGTTATAGCCCCCCACACCCCAAAACTGAGCGACAGCATTGTGGGTGGACACCTGAGCCAAAATGGATCATCAGAATTTGGAATTAGAGCTTGGACGTGACAATTCTGGTTGCTTAACTGGGCCTGTGAGGAATGGTCACCTTTGAAGGCCATGGCTGCCATACTGAGGCGGCCATTTTCCACCATGTTCACAGGGAAAGCTGAGAACCTTGTTAAATGACTAGAGATGAGTGTGGAGACTCTCACAGAGGAAAAGGTTGGGCTGGCCAGGGAAGATGTCTGGGTCAGCTGGGCTCTTGTGGCTACCGATCTCTCCTGGAGCTAACTTCAGAAAATGAGTTAGCAGGACACATTTTCTAAGCATGAAATGCCTTGCGGTAGCCTCTGAGAAGTGAGGCGCAAGACGGGGATTTTGTGTGAGGGAGTGCTGGGAGGTCCTGGGATATCCCATGATTCACCAGGGCAGGGATGCAGCTGGGTGTCAGGGTCAGACCACAAGTAGGACTTCAGTAGTAAAGGGATTCCAGGAAGTACTCTTCGCCTCGTCTTTCATCTCTGCCCAGCACTTTATCCCTCAGCTTTGTATCACACAAGCATTTCTGCTTTCCCAAAATGGCATTTACCAGCAGTGAGCTGGAGCTTTTATTTGTGGTCCATATCTACCTCGGGTCAGATGTCTCCCCTTTATTCAGTAAACTCCAGCCAGAGTAGTAGGGTCACACTGCCCAAACCCAGCTGTGCCCACTGTCACCATGGCTAGAAGGGTGCAGTTCCCTGAGAAGAGGGGAAGAGCTGCTAGAGAAGAAACTCACCAGGCGGAAGGCCTTGAAAGGGCGAGAAGACTGCAAATACAGGTGAGGAAGGCACAGAGTTAACCCAGTAATGAGGCTGGGGGAGGATAGGCCTGGAAGGGGGAACAAGGCTAAGCCTTGTTCTGGGAATGTTTACAACCAGCAGTAAAACACAACCTTCAGTAGCTATTTATAGTACCTGATAATTGCATCCATTATAAGGTAATAAACTTTCAAAACTTATTACTTCCTAATGATTTGTCTACATTTTATTACTGTCTATGCTCTTAAAGTTATTCTAGCTATTTATCTCTATGGTAGAAATACTATGTAACTGTGCACTGTTGCACATTCAGTGAATCTTGCCGGTAGCCTGAAATCAGCCAGGGTGAGAATATTTACACCACAGAATTCAGCAAAAACTCTAGGTCAGGGCTTCCCCAGCCCCTGCCCCCGAGGACCTGTCGTTTCACATCTCCCAGCCCACCACTGCCCAATCCCCCTGCTTCCCCCACTTGACTCCCTACGTTCAGATTGATTGTTTGGGAGCATATTGCTCGTTGGACTGGGGGCTCTGTGGATGGAGAAAGTGCTTGCTGGGTTTTCCAATGTGACTCCCATGTCAGATAGTGCCTGGTGAGGAACAGATGCTTAGCAACTTTTTTAACTGGATTAATTGATGGGTAAATAAAGTGGGCTTGGTCAGAGAGAGTATTTTGAACACATTAGGAGAACTCAAGAGAGAGTTTCGAGAGCTGCCTGTCTAGATGTTTTCCAGGTGCTCTGGGCAGGAACGTGTTTGCCTTATGGTTTTATTTTTTATTTTTTACTTTTTGGTGCTAGGAATTGGACCTAGGGCCTTGCACATACTAAGCACACATTCTTCCACTGAGCTCCACCCACAGTCCCATTATTTTAATGAGAATTTAAAACTATAAATTCCCCATGACCACTGTCAACTCAGTTCCAAGACTCACCATTTATGGCTTTCCACATCACTGAATTCCTAGCAGGCATGATTTTGTAATTCTGCCCTTAAATGCCACTGAGATGCTGCTGAGTGCTGGCACCAGCAAAGGTCATTGACTCTAGTACTTGGCAGAGGATTTCTCAGCCAGCCAGTCTCTCAGGATACATCACCAAGGAAAGACCCACATGCTGGATGATGGTCCTTCTTCTGCTGGGCCTGCTGCTGCCACTCCCGGCTCCACACAGCTGGCCCCATAAAAGTGGCATAAGTAATAATAATAACTAAAGGCATAATTACAATGGCCACACTTTGAGTGCTAACTGCATGCTCCCCACTCTATTACTCTATTCCTAACACATAAGGTAAGAATCACTATCTTCAGTGCTTCCCATCAGTAAGCAGTCTGCAGAGTTGGATGAGAGGTCGAACAGGATTGGGATCCAGGTCTGTCTCCAAAGCAGATTGTTTCTACACCCAAGGCAAAAGGAGGCCAAGAGCAAGGTCAGGTCTTTTCCATGCCTCCTGTACAGGATCAGGAATCATTTCATCTTAATATTGCTAGGCCCACTCCCTGTCCACTTCAGATAACAACTGATAACAACTTACTATTGTTTTGTGTGAGTGTGTGTGTATGTGTGTATGCGCATACACTGCTGGATACTGAAGCCAGGACCTCACATATGATAAGCACTGTGCTCCACCACTTAGCTACATCCCAGTCCCTACTTACTGTTGCTTTATATGGAGGATATTTGGCGTTGTTTAAGAAAAATCGAAGTATTTTAAAAAAGGTTATGCATGTCCAAGCATTAGAAATCCAAAGTAATTTATAAAATCCCTTAAACACACACCAAAAAACATCTTTACGACAGCATTATTTTTGCACTGGGAGGTACAAGCTCCAAGTCACTCAGCCTCTCTGTGGCTTGGTTTCCTCGTCTAATAGTGTCCACCCCAATCTGGTAATAGTGTCCAATCCAAGAGCTGTGGGGAAGTTAAATGAAATTGTCCATGCCAAGGCCCAAGGCCTGGGAGGGCTCTGGAAACAGGAGCAGGGATCATTATTGGAGCCCCTAGGTAACAGCACACAGGTGCTAAGTTGAGTGAGCTTGGGCCGGCACTAGCAGAAGGCCAGGTCCATGATGGACTAAGCCAGACAGCAAGATGCATCAGGCTTAGGGAAACCGGAGGACAGCAGTATTCATGGGTGCCTGCCTGGGCATCAGCTCCTTCAAGGCTAACAACAAATTTCCCAGATCGGAACTACTCACACTTCCACTCCCCAGACACAGAAAGAGGCGAGGCAAGGCGAAGTCACTTGTTTCCTTTGCAAGGCTGGGAAATGGCAGAGCTGAGAGAGAACTCGGATTTCCTCCAAAGCCCCCGCCTGCCCTTGGGGGGCCGAGAGCCTGCCGGGCTGAGCGCGTGGGCAGTGGGAAGCTGTCCAAGGCAGGAGACTGACACTGCTGGAGCCTGCTCAAGAAGACGCGTCCCAACAGGCCACGGGGACCGGCTGGCCTCGCAGCCCGTGCCTGCCAGGGATTTAGCAGGAAGAGCTGGCTTTTGTTCCAGATGAATCAGGCCGGCTGTTTCTGAAAGGCCAGCCCTGCTCCTCTAGGCTCAGCACACCAGAAGGCATTCAGCTGTCCCGCGGGTCACCAGCGCGGGGGAGGGGTGGTACTGCGTCCACTGGACCAAACCATTTACAGAGTTGTATTATCGCCCCACGGAACAATGGGCTTTTCAAATGTGGTGCTGTGTCTTGGAGTTGAAACACACAGTCAGACTGCCAATGCACTACCTTCCTTGGAATTTGAAAAAGAAAAATTAAATGAAAAGAAAAAATAAAGAACAGCTTGGTGCGATTAAGGCTTTAGTCAAAAGTTGATCTCTATCCTCATCCCCCACCGGTTTCCTCCTCCTTTCCCCTCTCCCTTTTTTTCCATGCTTCTGTTTCTTTTTCCTGTTTTTCCTTCTCTTCCTCCCTCTTTTTTCTCCTCTCACTTTGCTGGAGTCCACAGAGCCCAAGGAATTAGGACACCCCAATCCCACACCCTATCCTGCATCTACTTTGCAAATGACCCCCAGCACGTCACTCGTCCTCTGAGCTCCCCTGCACCCTGTCTTAGCGGCAAGCTGGCACACTAGAAGTAACTACCTAGGGGAGATCACACCTGGCTCATAGCACAAGGAGCGTTGTGTGGCAGTGGCCTCAGCAAGAGGTTCCGGCCCCAAGGAGAACCAAAGAGCATTTGTCTCCTAAGATCACAAACAGTCCTTCAGTTACTTAGCCCTTAAGACAAGTCACTGTAGGTTGTCTTTTTTTATATCTGTAATTTGTAAGAATATCTTCAAAAACTTACAGTACAAATAGCGTAATTTTATTTTTTTCTCAAATGCAAACTGTAGCAAGAAACACACAGTTTCCCGAGCTCTGTGTCTCCTCCCGAATGTTCCCCAAACTCTGAGGCTGAAGAAGCCCCAACAGGGAAGGGGTCGGACCATCATCGCCCACACCAAGTAGGGAATCTGGAGTGGTGAACTGCACTTTCTCTGGGGGAGGTTTGCAGCTTTGACCTCAGACAGGTGACCCTGGAGATCCGGGCCGCTGGGCAGGTGTCAAGAGCTCAGAAACTTCCTGTTCCCTCTTTGCATAGCCCAGACCTGTGGTTGGTTTATCACACGGCCGTTTTCCAAGATCCCAGCCCACAGGAAGCCTGCATCGAAATGTTTATGTATCTCACCTTAGGGCCTCTGACCACCCTCTTTCTTGTCTCCAGATGCCAACAGGTCCCTCTTTATGGATAAGAAATCACCCTTCAGGCAGTAAAAGATGAAGGACCCCAGGGGACTGTCGAACCCATTGTTTCCTAGAACTGAAAAGGGAAATCGGTTAAATCTAAATTTCAGTCTGTAACCTGTGACACCTCTTTTAAAGTGTACAGTTTGATCGTGGTTTGAAATAAAATCGACACAATCTGGCTTTAGGGGAACTCATGATAGAATCTGGAAACCACAAGTGCCAGGGCTGGGAGTTGGTAGGCATTTTATCACTCTCCAGACAAACTCTAAGCCTTTCAGCCGAGCGTCGGGGCCACATACAGTCTGGCTTTGCTTTATCTCTCTAGTCTTGTCTCCTCTTCTGAACCCTGTGCCTGAACCCTGTACCCGTACGCCACTAAATCACCCACCAGTCCCCTGGCAAATCAAGGTTTCTGTCACCCGGACAACTCTAAACCTCAGTACCGCAGTTCTCTCTCGGTATTGTCCATCACGACACCCTCCACACACACCTGTTGGACTCTTCCCTATTTTTCAGACACATGTGGTGGGGACCCTCTTTGGAAAGCCTTCTCCAACTCCCTCCAGGCCACATTATATTAGCTGTCCTTCTACGTCCCCCAGTCCCCTGACAAGCCTCCATCATAACACTTTCTGCACCATTCTGCCTAAATGGGCTCCCTGTCCTGGAATTCTTTACCCCAAACCTCCACTTAATTCCTCTGTAAGTGATGGGTGTTTCCAAAGATTTAGTTGCTGACTTGTTTCCCGTTTCCTCCACCAGGCTGTGAGTGCTTTAGGGACAGGGACAGAGATCTCTTTCTCTCTGCCTGTGAAGGTGCCCTGGACACAGGAGACCCTCAACGCACACTGAATTAAACTGATCCTTCATTTGAATTATCACACGATGTTCTAGTTATCTGTTGATGTTTCCAGCTCTAATGGTGAACCTCTCATGGGCAGCGACCAAGTCTTATTCGCTATTATGTTTCCAGCATGAACTCCGGGCATTCAGGAAGCGAGTAAAAGTGTTGCATGGGTGATGGGGAGATGGATGGATGGACGGATGAAATGAATTAGAAGAACTGACGTGAAAGCTGGGGTGGGTGAAAAATGATCAAATAAAGTAATTTAAAATAACCTTGTAGAACGGGGGCTGGAGATTTTGCTCAAGTGGTAAAGTGCTTGTCTAGCAAGTGCAAGGCCCTGACTTTGATCCCCAGCACCCCCCCAAAAGAGATCATTATACTAAAATAAACTTACAGAAACAGCCTACTGATATAAATGTTACTTTTACTATTTGAAGTAAATATAAAGCTTCTCTTTTGATTACATTCAATTGTACTGCCAGGAGGAAAAATAACTTACAACGGAGTTGGTCCAGGGTAACCTTTAAAAAACAGTCACCACAGAAATCCAATGACTGGAGTAGCCTTTTAGTGACTAGGCAAGACATTGATATCAATTTACATTAATTAGTAAGGCTAAGATACCTTCTCAAAACATTTGCTTCCTTACTCTCCTAGGTTTGTATCAGATATCACCCTGGGTTTTTTTCCAGTTTCATATTTTAAAAAATACAGCAACTTCTCAAGTGTCTTTAATTTATAGATTTGAGCTGTAAGTTAATAACCATATGCCAGCATAGCACCTGATATAAGACTGTTCAAAATCACAATCTTTAAAGTCAGCACTGCTGCAGAATTCTAGATGGGTAGTCAGCATGTGCACAGATACCCTGTATGTATTTCTGAATAAGTTGCTCAATGTAAGCCTCAGTAACCTCGTGTGCTCCAGCGGCGCCTCCCTCCAGGCGACTCGGAGTTCCGCGTGCTCAGGGAAGGGAGAGGCGCTGGCAGGTGGCAGGGCGGCCTGGGGATTGTGCGTCTTTCCAGAATTCTGGCTTTGCGAATTCCTTGTCGTCTTTCGGGCTTGGTTTTCTCATTTGCAAACTGGAAATTATAAAGCCTTCTGCAGAAGGTTGGTATCAGGATTAAATGAGTTTTTAAAAATGCATGTGTGCTTGGCTGGGTTTACTCCCCAACACGGAAAAAAAAAGTGTAATATTTAACCTAGTATCTAACACATAGTAGCTCTTAATAAATGGTAGCTGCTATTATTACTATTCTTATTGGTGGTGTTGTTATTATTATAATCTCTCCTTTTTTATAGAATTCATATAACATGATTCTTTAACCTTTACCAAATGCTTTCCTATTCCTCAACTCTTATGGGTAATTCTGTAAGGTATGTCCTTAGCCATATATTTTTCTTCTAAAAAATTTATCTCTTCACGTATGTGGAGAAAAAGGAACCCTTCTACATTGTTGGTAGGAATATAACCTAGTATGACTGCTACAGAAATCAGTATGGAGATTTCTCGAAAAACTAAACATTGAAATTCCATTTGACCAGCTATGCCTATTCTGGGTATATTCTTCAAAGAGTTAAAGGCATCATACAGTGACACATACATACCCATGTTTATAGCAGCTTAATTCACAATGGCTAAGCTCTGGAAATGATTAGATGATTATCGATGGACAAATGGATAAACAAAGTATGGTATGTATACACAAAGGAATTTTATTCAGCCATAAAGAAGGATTAATTCAAGTCATTTGTAGGAAAATGGATGGCTCTTGGGATCATAATGTTAAGTGAAATAAGTTAGAGACAGACAAGTTAAATTTCACATGGTTTCTCTCCAACTATAAATAAATTAAAGAGTAAAAGAAAGGCATTCATTTTGGAGTAGGGGGAGGGGATCACAAGAAGGGGGAAAGGAAAAGGATACAAAATGATGGAGATATGATATATATAAATACAAATATGTCACAAGTCCCTCAAAAGAATCTAAGTTACATGTATTGCAAACATATACCAATTTTTTTTAAAAAAAAGAAAAAACTTTAACTCTTCAGATTATACTCCTAAGAAAAGCCAGCATAGCCACATAGTGCCCCTCTTTGGTTTTGTGAGGTCCTAATCCTTTAAGGCCCAATTTAAAACTCTCCCTTCCAGAAAGCTTCTTTGACCCACAAAAAATGAATCTCCCTGCTCCACTGTACCTACAATACCCACCTCACTCATAGATGTCTTCAGGTCTTCTCCCTCCAGTCAACTCCCACATGGCCCCAGAAGGATTTTTCTAGAAAAACTGTATAAACAGAATTTCTCCGTGGCTGATGACTGTGTAAATTGGTATGAAACCAGAAAAAGACAAGTTGGAACATTTTTCATTCTTTTTGACCCAGCAATCAGATAGCTTTCATACAGATGCACTCAAATATGTCAAAATGGCAAATTGGCAAAGTTATTTGAACATTGCTTATAGCAGCATAAAATTGGAAGTCACATACATCTCCTTCGATAAGGGATTATTTGAAGAAATTATGATACATGCCTATTTTGGAATACCACTGCATTGTAGACATAACCAGGAAAAACCTTTCTGTAGTGAAAATGGGGACATTCTCAAGATTTATCTCTAGTTTTAAATGACAAACAAGATGCGATGAACTACTAGCATGTACGTTAAAATTAAAAAGAAGGAGCCTGGCTCAGTGGTGCACACCTTTAAACCCAACACCAAAGGAGGCTGAGGCAGGATGACAAGATCTTGATTCAGATAAAGAATAAAAAAGGCTGAAGTTACAGTTCACTGTAGTGTGCTTGGGTTCAATTTCCAGTACCACAAAAAAGAAAAGAAAAGAAAAGAAAAGAAACAGTAAAATTAAAAGAGGGAAAGGAAGAGACACTTATGTTTTCTTGCACTTGTATAAAATACTTCGGAAGAATTTAAAAAAGAGAAATTGGTAACACTGGTCACTTCTGGGAAGACTACTGGGTAGCTGGTAGATGGGGCAGAAAGATTTTCGCATCTACCCTATTGCTGTTTTGGGATTTTAAACTATATGTATGTATTATCTACCCAAAATAATAATAATAGAAATAAAATAACTGTTGTGGATATACACAAATATTGTTCTGTGTGCACATTGCTACAAGCCCCTGGAGAAAATTGCTCTTGTGTTGGGGTGAAAACCCTGCTAAAGACTTCTTGGTTGTGTGAAGTCAAAGCCAGAGCCAGTTCTGTAAGGGAAATGTTAACCCATCACAAAGTGGAGGACGGCCTCTTAGGAGAAAGCCTAGTTCTGGTTTTAAATAATTCTCCACCTCGTCTGGGATGAACCCAATAAAGAGAGTTGGGCTACTGGGAACTGGAGGGAGCGAAAAGGAATGAGAAGGAACTTAGATGGAAATAAGAATGGAAAGAGGACCTGAGATGGCCCCCCACAAACGCTATAGAGCCAACCAAGACCTTTAGAGCAAAAAAATCTTGTTTTACAGGGAAGCCAAGTCCTGCTATTAGGTGTGACAGACATTGCTGACATTGTTTACCTGTTTTATAGTTCCTATTCTCCCCACCTACCCACAGCAGTGGTTTGCCTTTGTGCATTATGCACTTTAAATGCTGCACCCTCCAACTCTTAAAGAAGGGGAAAGATGTTTTCTGGTTGGTTGGTTTTTATTGGTGATCAAGATTCTAGATATAATAAGTCATCAAGTCTTCTGTTAAAAATACTAAAGAAGGAGGAACTAGAAGAGAAAGAAGGAAGTACTATACTACTATTGAGAGAGAGAGAGAGAGAGAGAGAGAGAGGTTTTCAGAGAGGGAGAGAGAGGGCTTTTCTCAAAACTATAAGGAGGCCTGAGGACAGGGGAGGAGAAGAAAGTGAGGGAAGAGTACATCAAGGCCCTGCCAGCCTGCAAGCTGGTCCAGAGTAGTTTAAAAAAGAAAAGAAGAGGAGGACCCACTTGTAACAGGCGAGTGGCGCTAGCAAAGAAGGTCTTTGAGTGATGCTATTTCAGCACCAAGGAACAGGATGAGGCCCGAGCCACTGTGACCAGTGACACAGCCACAAGCAGCGAGAACTTCCTGCTGCTTCTGTGGGCCTCTGCGGACTCTGTCCCTCCATTAGCACTGATAAGTCACTGGAAGCCCGCCTAGCTGGAGAGGTGCCCAGCCACACCAGATAACTTCAGTACCAGCCTGTCCCACCTCTCCGGGTGGCACGTACCCAGACAATGATGCCCCTGAAAAAACCTGTAAGCCCAAAGCAAGAGAATGGAGCCCTGGACCCAGTGGCATGGTGACAAGGAAGCTCTGGGCGGCTGGGGGTGGGGTGGGGGAAAGGTGACAAAAAATGTGGGAAAGGAATTTAAGCTCAGGACCTCCTGAGATGGGACAGCGGTTAATGACATTGCTGCTACAAGTACTCGGGACCATCTGGGTAGCAGACATCTGGCAAATCTGACAAAGTTCAGCGCCTGCTTAAAATTTGTCGTGCAATGGACTGCATGTCTGTGTTCCTCCCAGATTTGTGTTGAAACCCTAGCCCCAGGGCGACGGTCTGTGAAAGTGGGGTCTCTGGGACGTGATTTATTCATGAGGATGGAGCAGTCCTGGATGGGATTAGTGCCTTAAAGGAAGAGGCCAAAGAGCTAGAAAGTGAAGGTATAAAGAGAAGTGGCGGTCAGCAACCTGGAAGAGGGACCTCATTAGAACCCAAAATGCTGGCACCCTACTTTTGCACTTCTGGCCTCCAGAACTGGGGGAAATAAGTATCTGTTGTTTATAAGCCCTCCACAGTTTATGGTACTCTGTTGTAGCACCCCAAATTGACTAATTCAAGCTTCTATCTACATGCAGGGTAAATTGCAAACTTGTTAGCCAGGTGTATCAGTCAGGGTAGGCTAGGTTATACTCTAGTAACAAATTAACCTCCATATCCTAGTGGCTTAGTACAACAGAAGCTTATTTCTCGCCCAAGGCACCTATGCAATCAATGTGTGTGCTCCCCATAAGCACCCACGGACCCTGACTGATGAGGGACCGACTTCTGGGGACCTGTGGCCTCCTTGGTCACTAGAGCAAGGCAGGAAACTCAAGGGACAATTGACATTTGCTCTTCTATACTTTAGCACAGAAGTGACATATGTGACTTCTACTTATAGCCCAGTAGTGAAACTAGTCCTGTGCTTCCTTCCAACTGCAAAGAGACCAGAAATCATAGAGAGTAGATGGATGTTTGGTGACCAGGACATATCTCTGTCCTACATGATTGCCAGCTTCATTTCCTGCCACTGTCCCACTTCCTAAACTCACAATCTCCCCTGGCCAGAGGGGTCCTCCAGCTCCCCACGTGTGTCCTTGAAGCAACACTCCCCATCCTTAGCTCTTGCTGGTTTCTGAACATAAAATCCTCTTTCTTTCTTCTGTCCACTGCAATTCTACTACTTCTTTTTAGGCCCAGCTTGAATTCTACCTCTCTATTCCAAAACTCCCTGGGCAAAATGAATTGACCCTTCATGGTTTGGCCATATCTCTTTTTCTACTCCCAGCAGCGCTTAGTTCCGTGAGACTAACTTCTTGGCATCTTTCACAGTGCCTCGCACATAGTGGACACTAAATAAATATTTGTCAAAGAAATGCTTTCCACTTTAGAATCTTTCAAATGACACTCATATTGTTTGTGTATCTTTCTCCACATCCATCTACCTGTGACCAATAGGTATTCATCTCCAAAATTCTTAGTGACAGAATTTTCACTAAGTACTTTGCGGGGACTTGATTAGTTAATTTGTCTTATCTGTAATTTTGAATAATAACTGAAAAATAACTGCAAATCGATCTTTAAAAACTCAGCATCAGAGGTATGCATGCTACACTTCAATTTAAAAGTTTACTTTAAAAACAAACAGGGATAATAAACAAAAAAGGAAATTACTAATAGTATTTTTTTTTTTTTGGTGCTGGGGATCGAACTTGGGTCCTTGTACTTACAAGGCAAGCACTTTAACCACTGAGCTAAATCCCCAGCCCAAAAAAGGAAATTACTGAAGAGTATTTTCACAAACACAAAGGTGCTTCTAGAACGTAACTGTATTGATGCGTGAGTTAAGGAATGGCATCTGTAGACAAATCTATTAAAGTCCTCTGGATACAGTAATATAAGCTGGAGCTAAAGTAACAGAGAACCCATGGTAGAATTGCTATCGGATGGACGGTCTTGGGCAAGTTGTTTCCAGGTTCTTGGTCTCCCAAACAAAGGATAGAGCAGGACACTCAGAAAGCGGAACAAGAACAAGATGTATTAAAAGGGAAAGAAATGAAAGTGCACTCCACGGGGTGGGAACAGGCCAAGGAGAAGAGCTCATAGCCCCAGGAGGGGTAGGCACTGGGTCTCTTAAAGTCCTGGGATTGTAGAAGGACCCCCACTTGGGGACTGACAGGAGTCATGGCCCAGGGGGGTACCTGACTGACTCAGCCCACCCATCAGAAGGGGGAGGTTTTTGACCATACGAGGGTTTTAGAGGAAGTGTCATGGCAGGCAAAGCCCGTGGGGGTGGGAGTTGGAGAGTGGGGGAGGCCGTATCAAAACTGCAGGGCAAACGAACCCACAGCCAGGGTCCTGCACTTTCACTTTTGTGCATGCCTGCGGGTCTAGGGGTTCAGCATGACCTTTGTCTGTTGGTTTCCCAATGTTTTGACTTGTCCTTGCTCTGTGTGGCTTCTCAATTCTTGCCCTACAGCTTTTCAATTTCTTCTTGCTCAACCCTCTATCTCAGAATCACGCCCTGGCCTCAGGATAAAACGGAGAGTCAGGGCTCTACGTGTTGAAGGGAACACGGGAGGCCCTCTACTCTTCCCTTTTCTGTTTCTCTCCGAGCCCTTACTTCATTATTCCCATTTACTAACACTTAGCTTTTCCTACTTCTCAGAAAACGGCAACTGGAACCACAGTCAACAGCTAGCTGGTTTCTATCTCTTTCAAGACCACAGCAGCTAGAGTTTTTGTTGCAATTTCAAGACCCCAGAGAAATCCCAGAGAGACTGTTTGGCTGCCCTTGCCCAGGTACCCGACGGTCCCTTCACTTTAGATCATTAAGGGAAGTCCTCACGTATACACATAGCTTGGTTATTTCTCCCTGTGATCTTGGTTACAGCGGAACCAGGCACGGAGAACAGGGGCAGTTGCTACTTACTAAAACCAGGAAGAGGAAGAGCTATTCTTGAGAAAGCTTTTTCAGAAAGAGATAATATATAAATACAAATACATCCTCTGGGGGAAAAAAGAGTGTAAAGACACAATATTTAGGAATGAATTAAATGGTGGCTACCACCTCACAGCTAGTCTCTTGTATCCCCCTGTGCATGCACCTCCTCTGCCAAGTCTGATCGATTCTATCTTGGAAATCTTTTGGGCAATAGCCCTCTCCTTGACATCAACATCACCTCAGATTTTCTTCATCATCTTTGGTCTAGACTGTGGCAATAACCGCTAAATGGCCCTGGTGCTTCTGGTCTCATCTTGTCCTAATCATCCCCCATGTGATGGTCTCCAAATGATCCCTCTTATAGTTTTGTTTTTTTTTTTTTTTTGTGGCGCCTGGGATCGAACTCAGGCCCTTGTGCTTACAAGGCAAGCACCCTAATCACTGAGCTAAATCCCCAGCCCGATCCCTCTTATAGTGATCCTTCTTATAATCCTTCCAAGTCACTACTGAAAACTCTTCCATGCCCTAGTGTCATGGCCCCCAAGAGCCCGTCCTCACTCACCCCTCCGACAAGAAGCCCCAACCATCTCCGACCCCCAAATCTGAGGCTGCGTCTCCCTTGCCGGGCCTGCCCAAGGGAGAAAAAGAACAACAAGAAGCAATTGAACATATTGGTGAAGTACAAAATGAAACAGACAGACTTAATGAACAAGCCAGTGAGGAGATATTGAAAGTAGAACAGAAATATAACAAACTCCGCCAACCATTTTTTTAGAAGAGGTCAGAACTGATCACCAAAATCCCAGATTTTTGGGTGACAACATTTGTTAACCATCCACAAGTGTCTGCACGGCTTGGGGAGGAAGACGAAGAGGCATTGCATTATTTGACCAGAGTCTAAGTGACAGAATTTGAAGATATAAAATCAGGTTACAGAATAGATATTTATTTTGATGAAAATCCTTACTTTGAAAATAAAGTTCTCTCCAAAGAATTTCATCTGAATGAGAATGGTGATCCATCTTCAAAGTCCACTGGAATCAAATGGAAATCTGGAAAGATTTGATGAAACATTCAAGTCAAATGCAGAATAAAGCCAGTAGGAAGAACCCAAGAGCTCCTT
This sequence comes from Hystrix cristata, assembly GCA_004026905.1. Lineage (NCBI taxonomy): Eukaryota > Metazoa > Chordata > Mammalia > Rodentia > Hystricidae > Hystrix > Hystrix cristata. Next base: position 14,239 of record PVJO010017724.1, on the reverse strand, counting down.
TACCTGGTTTACTGACCATTCCGATGTGGGTGCAGATGAGTCAAGAGAGGTCATCAAAGATGATATTTGGCCAAATCCATTACAGTACTACTTGATTCCTGATCTGGATGATGAGGAAGGGGAAGGAGAAGAAGATGATGATGACGATGAAGAAGGAGAAGGATTGGAAGATATCGATGAAGAAGGGGATGAGGATGAAGGTGAAGAAGATGAAGATGATGAGGAAGGAGAGGAGGATGAAGGAGAAGATGACTAATGAACACTGATGGATTCCAACCTTTATTTCTTTTCTTTTCTTTTTTAATTTTCTCCAGTCCCTGGGAGCAAGTTGCAGTCTTTTATTTCCCCCCTCTTGTGCTCAGTCACCCTGTTCTTGAGGTCTCTTTTCTCAAACACCATGGTTCTCTGCTTACTCTGTGGAGAGATGCCTTGAGCAGAATGCAGTGGGAAAAAGATCTCCGCAACCTTCTGTTCTAAATTCATTTGGATCCCCTCCTGTCTCCACACAAACTGTGTGGAATCAACACCACCGTGCTCTGTGGGAAAAAAGAAACCCTTCCACTCCCTTCGCTCTGCCGGAAGCTGGAGGGTGCTAGGCCCCTGTGTAGTAGTGCATAGAATTCTAGCTTTTTTCCTCCTTTCTCTGTATATTGGGCTCAGAGATTACACCATGTCTCTGTGTGAATGTGCACAGTTAGCATTTACCGATATGTACCTGTTTACTTTTCTCTTATTTAAAAAAAGAAAAAAAATCTTTAAAAAAATGAGGTCTAGAAGGTCAGCAAAGGGAGGGTTTGAGATGTTTGGGTGGGTTAAGTGGGCATTTGACAACATGGCTTCTCCTTTGGCATGTTTAATTGTGATGTTAATGGACACCCTTGCAGTTTAAGATGACACTTTTAAAATAAAATTCTCTCCTAATGATGACTTGAGCCCTGCCACTCAATGGGAGAATAAGCAGAACCTGTAGGGTCTTATTTGGAATTGACATTCTCTATTGTAATTTTGTTGGTTTATTTTTAAATTCTTTTTTGTTTTCACTGGAAAGGAAAAGGTGATGCGCAGTTTTAAACGTTCAAAGTGTACGAGTTGTTTTGTTACAAGTTGTTTCATGTACATGTGTACATGAAAAAAAAAAAACCAAACTCTTCTGTGTCCCCATCACTTTCCAGACTTCTCAGCGTGGCCTCCAGCACCTTCCTTGAGCGGGTACCAGCCTCGTCTACTCTCACTAGAACCTCGTCCCATCTCCTCCCCGGCAACAATGGAGGCTAGTGTCTTCTAAGCCACTGGCTCTCTCTGTTCCCTCTGTCTACAGTGCCCTTCCCATCCCCATTTTCTCTGCCGGGCGATGCTGCTTTCTCTTCAAGGTCCAGGTAAATGTCCTCCCTCCTCCTGTGATGCCGCCACACCGTGTCCACTTTTACCTCTAGACACACCTGTTCCCCCGCTCTTTCTTTCAGAGGAGAAACTATGTCTTGCTCCTCTTGGAATCCCCAGTGCCAAGACTACGGTCTGGCACAACTAGGAATCCACAAGTGCTTAATGGAAGGAAGGAAGGAAGGAAGGAAGGAAGGAAGGAAGGAAGGAAGGAAGGTGGAAGAGAGGAGGGAGGGAGGGAAGGAAGGAGGAAGGAAAGAATGAAGGAAGGAAGGAGGGAGGAAGGAAGGGAGGAAGGAAGGAAGGTGGGAGGGAGGGAGGAAGGAAGGAGGGAAGGAAGGAAATGAGAGAGGAAGGGAAGGAAGACTAGATTAAGAAAAGAGCCAAGGGTTTGAAGTTACACCTGTTTTCTTTTCTCTCACTGTCTTGGATACATTACGGCACTTGCTGAGACTCAGTCCCCTCCTTTACAAAGTAGCACCTGTTCTGTCTAACAGACAGACTTACAGGGATCAAATAAAGAAGAGAAAGTGGAAGCACTTTACTTATTCCTTTACAAATGTTATTATTATGACTAGGCCATTGTGTCGCATATGTTCTCCTGACTAACCACAAGCCCAGCTGGTGGTGGGAAGCTTTGACTGGTCAGGCTCGCTGGGGTGGCGGGGCCTTGGGGGTGGGGAGGGGGGTTGGTTAGCTGTGTTTTATCAGTGAGTCATCACCGGAATTGTGTGAATCAGGTGGGGCGAGCACTGGCATTCATTAGGGTCACAGGGTATTGACTGAGTAAATTTGCTGACATCATTCTGTTTGGAAATTTTTGTATTTATTTTAAATCTTGGGTGCTTTTCCTCTTCTATTTCAAGTGAATATTACAGAACAGCCAGACTATTGGCCAATATTAGTGATTTAAACTGGAATCACATATTTTCCACTGGCTTCTCTCTCTTGCTTCTGCATCAGTTTCATTGAAAAGTGGCCTGGGGCTGGGGACGCAGCTCAGTGTGGAGCGCTCGCCTGGCACGCGTAAGGCCCTGGCTTCCAGCCCTAGCAAGTCGCCCCCTGCAGGGGCTTGACCCTGCCGTGCAGCGGCCAAAGATGAAAATGTTCTGTGGGATCAGGATGCTCACAGTAGTATGTAACCAAAATAGCCCAAAGAAATGAGAATCTGTGCAGAAAGAAGGAAGGCTACAGTTGTCTTGCTGTGCGTGCCTGACAGGTCAAGTGGGCCTGTTAAAGACCAACGATGCTCTTAAAGGAAATGGAACAATGTGGGACATATATGGGAGAGCAGTGGGCAGGGATTCCCTTACACTGAAGTGGGTGGGCCCTGGAGCTGGCCCAGCCTCTGCCTGAGCATCCCAAGCCTGGCTGGTTTCTAACTCCCTCGGGCTCACTGACCATGCAGTGTGCCCCTGTGCCACAAAGGTTTTTGAACTAAAGGCAATTAAGGAGCAACAAATGGCTGGGCAAGGTGGCACATATCTGAAATCCCAGCATTCTAGGAGGCTGAAGCAGGAGGACCACAAATTTGAGCCCAGTTGAGGCAATACAGCAACTTAGCAAGACCCTGTCTCAAGGTAAAAAATAAAAACAGGGCTGGGATACAGCTCAGTGCAAAGGCCCTGAGTTCAACAGTGCAAAGACAGAAAGAACAAAAGAAAAAAAGAAAGGAAGGAAGGAAGAAAGAAGGAAAAGAAAAGAAAAGAGCAAGCAAGCAGGCAGACAATAAATAGGCTGATGTGGTGGCACACACACCTGTAATCCCAGAACTCAGTAGACTGAGGCAGGAGGATCTCATGTCTGAGGCCAGCCGGGGATATATAGTGAGACTCTGTCAAAAAACAAAACAAACAAACAAACAAAAAAACCCAAACAAAACAAACACAAAAACAAAAAAATGGAACAACGCAGGAAGGGTTCTTTCTACCCCCAAAGACAGACTATGAATTCTTCTTTGTTGGAGACAATTCTTATCATACAGAGATGGCCACCAGAGGCATCAGCAAACAAATGTTATTCTTTTTGTTTACTCTCATTTATTTACCTTCCCGCAGATTCCTGCTTCTAAAAGTTGAAAACTGCTTTCCTTTGTCTTGTCACTTCCCCAAAACTTACTGTCCTTCCTGGAGAGATTTAAGCCGCTGCCTCAAGCTACTTTTCATTGAGGTTTCTGCTGCAGGGTGTGCAGGATGCACCATAATAAACTTCTTGTTTTTCTCTTGTGAGTCTCTTGTGCAGGGATTTGCCCCAGCTACAAACCCAGAGGAGTGGAAAAGAAGTTCCATTTCCTTCCCAAGCTCAGCGAGTCACCCACCACAGCATGGAGGAATATCAAATGCACCATGATAAGGGAGAGAAATTAGATTTTAACCCTATACACACTACAATTCCATTATAGCTAAAAAGACAACAGTGATGTTATGAGAACAGACCAGTGATTGTCAGAGGCTGGGGAGGGGATGCTTTGACCACACAGCTGCGAATGTATGGATTTCCTTGGGGTGGAGGAACTGTGCTACGTCTTGATTATGGTGAAGGAACACAACAATATGTTTATCAAAACTCACAGAATTGTATGTTAAAAAGAGTGCATTTTACTCCATGGAAATTATACCAGAGTAAATCTGTTCAAAAAGTAAATAAAGGCACAAGCAATTTTTCTAGTTAGTGTCCATATTCTCTTCTAATGGCCCCCACAGATGTCTAGATCCTAATTCCTGGACTCTATGGGTGCTACCTTATATGGCCAGAGTGATTTTGCAAACGTGACTAAATTAAGAATCTTGAGGTGGCTGAACACACTGGACTATTCAAGGAATTTCTAAATGTAATCAAGGTATCCCAGAAAGGGGAGGTAGAGGAAGATTTTACCAAGAAGAAGAAGGCAATGTGAAACAGGACAGAGATTGGAATGTACAAGACCACCTGGCCTTGAAGATAGAGGAGAGACCCATATGCCCAGGAAGGCAAGAAACACAACTCTACAAGCTGGAACCAGTGAGGACAAGCAGTCTAGTCTCCCGTGGGGCCATTGGAGGGCACACAGCCCTAAGAATCCATTTGTTTCAGCCCAGTAAGATTCTAGCATCCAGACTCTGAAACAATAATTTGTATTATTTTAAACCACCAAGTTGGGGTTATTTTCATTCTCTCCCTTGTTTAGCCTTTCTCTGACATATTACCCTGGAATTTTAGAGCTGTGAATTACAACAGCTAATTATTTATCAAGTTAATTTATTGAGCATTTACTAGATTCCAGGCACTTTGAATACATTATCACATTTAATCCTAAAGTCTTCTTGGTAAGCTAGAAGTTATTCTCATGCCTAACACATTTTGAAACTTAGGTAAAGAAAGGATTGAAGGTAAATACTAACACCAGGATTCAAACTGAGATGTATAAAGATTCTAAAGTTTATGCCTGCAAACACCCTGAAGCCCAAAATCTTCCATTCTATAGGTAGAAAATGCTATGACTTGAAAGTGTCCCCAAAGGTTCATGTGTTGAAAACTTAACCCCCCAATTCATGGTAATGGTATTCGGGAGGTAATTAGGATTAGTTGAGGTCAGGTGGGTAGGGCCCCGTGACGATATTAGTGGATTTATGAAGAAGAAGAAGAGAGACCCAGGCTGGCATGTGTGCTCTGTCTGCCTTGTCATGCTGTCTGTCATGCAGCAAGAAAGTCTTGGCAGATGCCTAGTGCATGCTGGCACCATTATCTTGGATTTCCTGCCTCCAGAACCATGAGCCAAAGAAACTTCTTTATAAATTATCTGGCTTCAGGTATTAAATTATTGAGGTAGGCGATTAGGGCATGGCAGATTGGCTGGGAAACAGAATGTAACCTGTCAATTACAAAGATCTGGAACAGAACAGAGGCTGAGCAACAGGATGTGACCTGTCAATCACAGCTGGGATGCCTGGGCAGAGCAACTTCTGACAGACCAGATTTGAGAGGGCATAAAAGATGGCAGCCATTGACTTCACAGCCACTGTGATCACCTGTTCTTCTGTCTTCCTTTCTCCGTAGTGGCCTATCCTACTTGCGGGAATATCTCTTCTTGCTCTTCTTTTCTTCTTCACCTTTTCCTTTTCTTCTTTCTCTTTAAAATAGAAGTTGTGTTTACCTGTTTGTCAGTTGTCCCAGCCAATTCTTTGGGTAGGATAGAAAGAGCCTGGAACCTCCAGACACTGCACCATCTGGCAAAATCGTGGCAACAGAAAATGGACTAAGACAAAATGACAACAGGCCCAGGGGTGAAAAGATAAAGAAGCAGAGAACATCCTCTCTGTTCCATGACAATGAGCGGCCAAACCAATGAGTTCTCTCTCTCGTGCAGCGAGAAGCCCGTGTTAGTTTTTCTCACTCCCTCACAGGAAGCAAACATTTTCAGATCACCATATAACTAAGCTCAGTAAAGAAAAAGCATTTTGTTGTTATTGTTTTTCCAGAATGTGAACAATGGACACTTTGCTGCTTGTGATCTTCCCCCATTTATCTGGGATCATTGGGGAATAAAAACAAGAATAGCAACTAGAGTCTGAAAGTGCTTTGAAGTTTATAAAACACTTTTGAACACTTCTCTCGTGTGATCCTTGCTACAGCTGAGAAGAAGGAAGATAAAATTATCCCACTTCATAGATGAGGAAACTGAGGTCCCAAAAGGTTACATGCATAAGGTGTCACAGGTCATTTAATGACAGAACCAGAATCAAAACCTGGGGAGGATGTTTGTTAGCTGTGAGGGTCTGACATCCAAGGGCACATGACTCTGAATTTTATTTTATTTTATTTTTTAACTCTGAATTTTAGACTCATATTTGAAACTCATATTTTCATGTCGAAAACCCAAATAAGATTTTGGTTAGTGGGGATTTGTTTTTAATTGTTTGTTCAACTAAGATATTTCACTGAATAAATTGATTTAGGAAGACACGACATCTCGATTATTACAAGTTTTCCCATCCCTCATCTTTTGTATCTCTGTTTAAAATTTGATGTTCTTTTCTTAAAAAAGACACACACCCCCACCCATGTTAGAGAGGGAACCCCCCACCCCATCCAACATTCGCATTTCTTGTTGAGTTGAATAACATGTTTAGTTCTGTTGTGCTTTTTTCTAATTGATTTATTTTGCATTGTTATTATTTGGAGTTCATCACCTGATACTTGTTTGAACTTTCTTCTTTCCAAGAGCTTTTTCAGCTGTTTTTCTTCAACTTTCTGGATAGAATTATACCATCTGCAAAGATTTAGAACAGCAAAATAAAACCTGCTCTCCTGATTCTACCACGAGGGCTCTTTTTACCACAGAACACTGTATTTTTCCACAACTCCGACTTTTCCAGATGACTAAATGGCTCCTTTATAAGTGCCATAGTTAGAGACATAGCTGCCCGAGCTGAAAGTCGTTTTGTCAACTGAATTCCAGTGTGGAGACAAGACTTGTAGTCTCTTCTCCAAAACACACCTTTCCCCTGTGTTTCCATAGCAGCTCCTCACCCTCTCTTCGGGTACCGTGCTCCTACGCTCTGCACCCCACTCCCAGACCCCCACAGAGGCCCTGGTTCCACCACAGGCCAATTCAACTCATTTTTGCCACAAGCTGTGTCTGGAGAGAAGAGACACTGCCCAGAAGGTTGTTGGAGCAGTGTTCTAGGAGGCAGGACCTACAAAGAGGTCTGGGAATTTTTGCCTACGCTGCCCTGATTTCTGTCTCTCTGAAGACCTCACGGTTCAGGTTCTCCTTCAAGCCCGGGAGCAATTCAATGTCCTTCCAATAGTGTCTCGTTTTTCGTGTAAGTTTGCATCTGTAACAAATGATCGGCTGCAGATAATAGATCCAGTTATGGGGTTTCCCAATACACTTTAAGAGAAAGAAACTGTCAACTTGCTCAGGGGCCTATTGTCTGGGGTTTTCTGTTGCTCAATGAAATTGAGCCAATGCAATAGGAACCACGGGAGAATTTGCTCGGGGGAACACTTACCAGTCTACTCCTAATTTTTAGTTTCATGTCCTGAGACTCTGGACTCTGCCAGTTTACAAGTTTCAGGGCTACTTTTTGTTATTTATTGCTGTACAATAAGCCACCTCAACACTTTGAGACTTCAAAAACAGCACATAGCTATCTCTTACGGTTGTGGGTGGTTTTTTATTAGAGACTTTTATGGTGTTGCAGCCAAGTGGCAGGTAAGGTTGGGCATGTGAAGATTTGACTGGGCTGGACATCAAAGACGACTTCTGCCTTTGTACATCCAGTGCCTCAGTGCTCTTCTTGTGACCTATGTCTCCAGCAAAATAGCCTGGACTTTTTACGCACTGCCCCAGGGCTCCAGGAGAGATCGTTATGGTTCAGATCTAGAGTGTCCCGAAAAGGATCGTGTGTTTGGAGGAGGGGCTTGTGGACAGCGGTTAGGCCATGTCTCAGTCACTTTCCCTGTCACTGGGACATAATACCCAACACACACATCTTAGAGAAGGAGAGGTTCATTTGGGCTTACAGTTCGTAGAGGCTTCATTCCACAGTCAGCCGGATCCAAAGCTGATGGCCTGGAAGAGGGAATGGCAGAGGAGGGCTGCTCATGGCACGAGGGACAGGAAGCAGAGCGTGTCAGAGGAGGAGCTGGGAAGGGAGACACAATCTTTTGAATCACATCTACAGTGACCTGCCTCTTCTGACCAGGCCCCGCCTCCTAACACCAAGTCAGCTACAAGCCCCCACAATCCAATCACCTTCTGAAAGCCCCTATTATTGCACGAGGCTTTGGGGGACATCTAAATATAAACCATGACACACCATGCGGGCACTATACTCACCAGTGGATTCAACCGTTGATGAAGACAGTAGCTAAATGTGCTGTTAGGAGGTGGATCCCTCGGGGGGTGTTCTCGAAGGGTGTGTCTTGTCCCTGGTCCCGTCCTTCTTGCTCTGCTTCCTGCTCGCCATGGGATGAGCATCTGTCCTCCACCTAGCCCCTTCCATCATGCCATGTTCTCCTTGAAGTCAGCCGATCACGGACTGAAGATATGAGCCCAAATAAACTTCTCATCCTGTAAGTGTGTGTTGGGTGCAAGGGGCTGGTGGAGGGAAGCTGCTCACATCATGGTAGTCAGGAAGCAGAGAGGGAAAGAAGGAACTGAGGAGGGAGAGAAAACCTTCCTGGCCACATTCCCAGTGACCCACCTCTTCTGACCAGGACTGAGCTCCTAATAATTTACCTCTTTATGCAGCTAAATGAAACTTAAAAAGAGATAATGGACCGAATTCAGCTAATAGGGGAAAACCAAATATGAACTGTTCTTAGATATTATTGAATTTTATACTCGTTAATTTTGAAAATGGCTTCGTAATTGTACAGGAGAATGTGCTTGTTCTTAGGAAATATGTACTGAAGATTTTAGGAGTGAAGAGCCATGGTATCAGCAAGGGTTCAGAAAAAAAGTGTGCATGTGTATTTGCACACGTACATACACAGAAAAATGGAGCAACTGTGGCAAAATCAGGGAATCTAGACAAAGGACGGATGGGTGTTTATTATACTGGTCTTTCAACTTGTCTGCTGATCTGGATTTCTTCAAAATAAAGAGCTAAGGAAAAATGGAAGCACAATCAATCTCCATCAATCTCTAAAAAGCAATTCAATGAGATAAAATAAATAATACATTTGGTCCCCAGTAGATGTTCAACAAAACGTAGTATCGAAGGATAATAATTACTTAAGATCAAATGAGTAAAACTTGGAAAAACATTATTTATTATTCACTCAACAAACATGCCCTGAGTAGCACCTCATATGTGCAGGGGTTAAGCTCTAAAATGGAAAAGAGTAAGACACACACCTTTCTCAAGGGGAGCACCTAAAACAGTGGGAGAAGACATACGAGCCGATAATTACAATACAGGATAAATGCCAGAGAAGGGAAAGTAAAACTTGGCAAAGGAGTGACTAATTACATCAGAGTTAAAATCAGGAACTCAGAGCCAGTTGTTTACTTCCTGATTGCAGAGCTCTGTAGCCAGCAGCTCTACCTGAATTCTGGCTGCCCTAACTAACCCTGGACCAGGCCACCTGAGAAGTGGTGAGTCTGGCCTGAGAAAGTCTGGACTACAGCTGAGACGAACTCCTGCTGGGGACGCTGGAGCCGGGATTCCTGGGCTGGGGATGCTGGCCCCGAGTGGCACCTGCCCTGCCTGGGCTCCAGCCACACGGGTCTTCCTTTGCTTTGTCCAGGTATTCAAGATAGGTAAAAATCAAGATATTGTTCCTGTTCTCACACACCACTCAATACAGCACTTTCGACAGCAATGTGCAGGGGTGTTTCCCCACATGTCAAGTACCCCTCCAGCAGACCCCAGCGGAGTGACCTCTCACCCAGTTCAATTCTGCTCGCACAGGTCCAGGGCTAGTCCCGTAAGATTGCCCCACTTCAGGCGGCAATCAGAAGTAATAGGTTATCACTATCACCAGTACTTCTGACGGACCAACTATGAACGGGGGCTCCCTCTGCCCTCTCCCTTGGGGGGTCAATTAGTTTGCTACCATAGCTCTCGGGACCCAGGGGAGCACCTTGCTTACATTTACGTGCTTCTTAATAAGAGGCACAGATGAAGGCACACACAGGGCAACATTTGGAAGGGTCCCAAGTGCGGGAGCTTCTGTCCCTGAGGAGTTGCGATGCCACCCTCATGGCACGTGGATGTGCTCGCTAACCCAGAAGAGCACGGAACCCCACAGTTCAGAGATTCCCATGGAGCGTTCGTCACAGAGGCGCGATTAACTATCGAGCCCCTCTCCTCTCTTTGGAGATCAGGGGATGGGGCTGAAAGTTCCAGCCTGACAACCAGACTCGACATGTCTCCTGGCTGACCCCCATCTGGGAGCCCACCAACAGTCACTTCCTCAGAACAGAAGATGCTCCGAACACCCAGGAAATACTAAGGGATTTAGGAGCTCGGTGTCAGGCACTGGGGTCGAAGGGCAAACATGAGAACAAAAGATTTTCCCAGCCAGGCTCTGCACCAGGAATGGAGAACAGAGGCCAATAGGCACACAGTCAAGCACTCCCACGACTCAACTGGCACTTGCTATACTCTGGCCTTCTTTCCCTCATAGCTTTCCTTTGATTGTAAAGAATTCATTTTTACAAAATTATGCCGCTAAAGAATGGCAATCATCAAGAAATAAAAAAATAACACATACTAGCGTGGCTGTGAAAAAGGATCCCTCCTACATTATTGGTGGGAATGCGAGCTAGTACAACCATTAAGGAAGTCTGGATGGAGATTCTTCAAAGAATTAAAATTAGAAATTCCATATGACTCAATTATTCTCCTTGTAGGTATCTTTCCAACCAGCTAAAGACATCCTACTACAGCAATACATGCATGCCAATGTTCTCAGCAGCACAATTCACAATAGCTAAACCCTGGAGGCAGCCTCCATCAGTAGATGATTGCACAAAGAAAATGCAGCGCCTGTATATAATGGAATACTGCTCAGGTATAAGGAAGGACAGATTTGAGGCATTTGTAGGAAGATGGATGTACCCAGGAAATATAATGTTGACTGAAATAAATCAGATACAAAAGCTTAAATAGCATATAGTATCTCTTATTTGAATGAGTCAGGGTATAAACAAAGAGCACGAAAAAGGAAGGATAGAAGGAGAAAAGGAAATAGACCTCTTACAAATGGGAAAGAGTCTAAGAAAATGTGAGAGGAGAGGGGGAGGGGAAGGGGAAATAAGTAGAAAAAAGATACGCGATGTACAAGAACCTAATAACCTCAATGAATGCAAACACTGTACATCATAAACATGAGATAAGATTAATAATGTCAACAAGAGTGCAAATGGAGAAAGGGGACTTAGAGGAGGAAAACAGAAGGGAAGGGGAAAGGCATGATGAAAAAAGAACCAAGCTACATGTACCCACTCCCCAAGATTGTAAACTGCATGTACTGCAAACATGTACTAATAAAAGTTTATGCAGCAAAGTGAGTAAAAAAAAAAAAAAAATATATATATATATATATATATATATATATATATAGCTGTTCCTAGACCAGGCACAGTGGCACATGCCCACAATCCCAACCTGGGAGGCCGATGCAGGAGGATCCAAAGTTCAAGGCCAGCCCGGGTAACTTAGGGAGAACCTGTTTCAAAAATGAAAAACGATGGGGGATGCAGTGCAATGCAAAGTATACAAAAAAAAAAAAAATCATCTTCCTTTTAGATGTCCTCATAGACTGCAGGTTCCAGGAGGGCAGACTCTGCCTCTGTCAAACTCTGTGGGTCTCCGGCACCTGAACAGGCACAGCGGATACTCAGGAGACTAAAAGAATGGCCTGCCACGTCCAGGAGTCGCTGTGGGCTCCCAGAAGAGGTGTAGGAAAGAGACACACTTTTTAAAAAACATGTGCCAAACTCTGTCGCCGCAGTCCACCCTCGTCGCGATCATTTCTCAAAGCATTTTGCAAGGTAGACTCATTTTACAAGCACCCATCTTGTTAAAGGAAAGGCAAGTGCCAGCCAGGCCAGGATTCAAATCCAGGTGTGGCTGGCTTTAAAGTCTGCTCTTTCCCACTTCGGAGAAACGTAATTGAGCGACACCGTGCTCCCCCTCGCACCTGTACTCACGCCAGACGCTTTTCCACACGGATTTTGTCTGCATGGCTGGAAATAATAACTACTGTAATGACAGCCGTGACCACTGCAGCTACATTGATGAAAAATGCCTTCAAACAACTGTTCATGGCCATTATCTCTCCTAGTCCTGTAACTGGCCAGCAGTCACTGAGTGTAGAAGTGATTTCTGATACGTTTTTGTACTTAAAAAAATGGGGCCTTGGACACATTTTCCCTTTGCTTTTCAAGCCCATGAGTTTTTGGGTTATGCCATGTAGACGTTTTAGAGTGTTAGCAGTTCAGTTTGTCAAAACTTTATTTTGTGAGTTGTTTTACAGATCACAGAAACTATAGAACAGGATCCAGGTGTGGCAGGGCACACCCGTAATCCCAGCACTGGGGAGGCCGAGGCAAGAGGATCGCTGCAAGTTTGGGGCCATCCTGTTCTACATAGTGAGTGAAAGATCAGCCTAAACTACATAGCAAGATCTTGTCTTATAAACAAAACAAAAAGCTAGAATTGAGTCAATTTTTCTTATAGTCCCTTCATTCTTTCATTCACTCACTCAAGTGTTAGATCCATTGCTGATGAGATAGAAACTGAATGTTTAGTGTTTGTTTTTTGTTTTTTCAAATGGCATTGTTAACTCGGTCATCTTCACTGCCTGCCTAACTTACAGGAGATTTTACTGCTGAAAAATCCCGAGATTTTTCACCGGTATTCACTCTATAAGCAGCACTGGTGGCCAAGGAGCCTGCAAGAAAGGCCCATTCCAGAAAGAAGCCAGAAATCCCTGGTGAAAGCCTCATTTCCACCCCTGCCTTTGGGATGGCCTTGGACAGGTCCCCAGCCCTCTTTGCATCTTGCTTTGAACTCACCACTGGGGGAAAGGAGGAGGAATGAAGTGATCTTTGGCGTGGACAATTATTCTTCCAGACAACTCCCGAAGAATTCTTGCATCAAAAAGAAACGTACATTAAAATAACACTGAGATACATTTTACTTCCTCCCATAAGACTAGCAAGACTTGAGAAGATTGATATTACTCATTGTTCACAAAGATACAGGGAAACTCTTTTTAAAAACTCTGAAGTTGGCTGTTGGTGGGAGTGTAAATGTCACTTTTTGGAGAATAATTTAGTCATGTCTTCTGAAGGTAAAACACACATAGTCTTGGACCCAGCAGTAGCCCTTCGAGGAATTCTGAGCCGTGGGGACGGCTTACATATCTGTGGTTCATCAGTTCCGAGTTGGGTAAATAAACAATGGCGTAATCTAGCGAGCAGGGTTCTAATTCTGGCTTCCCCTCTCCTAGCTATGTGACATTAAACAAGTTGTATGAGCACTCCATAGATGAGTTTTCACATCAGCAAAAAATGGAATGATAATAGGCTCTAATTACAGGTTTGTCGTGAAGATTAAATGAGGTAATATTCGTAGTAAGTCCTTGCCACAGTACCTGGCAAATAGTAATCACACCTAAAGTATTAGCTATTTTATCCACAACATATTTGGTTGAAAATTGTGAAAGTCTATTGGGGGTCTTTTCAGTAAAATGGTGGGTGTTGTTTACGTTCTTTGGGAGTTACTTGGTTCTATGGGGGCCTTCTGGGCTATTTTGCAACTGCGGAGGCTATAGAAAAGTCCTAACAAGCCAAAGTATTCTTGCTTATAGAAACACAAATTGATTTTGTCCCATAAATGTGCCATTTAAGAGGTGACTCTGAGCATCACCTTTATTGTCCTAGGAACAATAACCTGTTTTGTATTGCTTAACAATTTTATTTCAGCTTTTATATATATATATATTTTTACTGTTCATTTATTTGCAGTACTGAGGATTAAACCCAGGGTCTTCACGCTGAGCTGCATCACCAGCCCTGTTTTTTTCTTTTTCAGTATGAGATAGAAAAGTGTTGTTAAACTGCAAACTGGAGGTCACTCTATCACTGAACCCCAGTGTCCAGACTCCTAGCCAATGCTCTGTATTGGGCTGATTGTGAAAGACAACCAAGGCAAAGCATGTTGATCGGCCCAATATACTTAGTGTGTCTGAAAAACAGACAGTCAAATTGGGTGTGATGATGTGGGCCTATAATCCCAACACTCCAGGAGGCTGAGGCAGGATGATCGATCGCAAGTATGAGCCCAGCCTGGGCAATTTAGCAATTTAACAAGATCCTGTTTTAATAAACAAACAAACAAATGAACAAATGGCTGGG
>PVJO010017723.1:0-38442 GCA_004026905.1 Hystrix cristata | reverse complement strand
TGTGAGCCTGAGATTGGGGGGTGGGAGTGTGGGCTGCCCTGGGGGCAGGTAGCCTAGATAATAGATACAGGAAGAAGCTAACTAGCTGCTTGTTTGCATTGCTTATTTGCATACATTCCTTGCATTTTCCTCACTTTACTTTGCGGCCGGCTGGCTGCCAGTCTGACATGCTGCCCCGCCGCCTCGGACCCAGCGGACTATAGACTGAAACCTCTGCAGACTGTGAGCTAATAAACCTTTCTTCCCCTAACTTTGGGTGTCGAGTATTCTGTCCCAACAACGAGAGAAAAGTAACTAAAACAACCACTGAGCTAAATTCCCAGCCCCTCTCCATATACTTTAAATCATCTTTAGACTCCTTGTAATATCTAATACAAGAAAATGCTACATGAATAGTTCGTGTACTGTATTGGTTTGGGGCTAATGACAAGAAAAGTCTGTTCGTCTTCAATACAAACACAGTCTTTAAGAAAACAGGTTTGACCCCACAAGGATGGTTGGTTGGTTGGTTGGTTGGTTGGCTGGTTGGCTGGTTGGCTGGTTGGTTGGCTGGTTGGCTGGTTGGCTGGCTGGCTGGTTGATTGGTTGATTGGTTGGTTAGTTGGATGGATGGTTGGTTGGTTGGCTGGTTGGTTGGTTGATTGGTTGGTTGGTTGGATGGATGGTTGGCTGGTTGGTTGGTTGGCTGGTTGATTGGTTGATTGGTTGGTTGGTTGGATGGATGGTTGGTTGCATCCACCAATGTGGAGCCCATAGACACAGAGCTGTCTGTGTTTACAGTGAGCATAAGAGACCCCCTTGAAGGTTTTGAGGCAGGTTGGAATGATGTAAATAGCTGGCCAGAGAAAACTAAAATTATACCTGTAGTCCAACTAAACACGTTCATTGCTTGCTGCAGACAGGGAGAGATAACCCAAAGGGAAGCTAGGGCCAGGGCAGTGGGAGCCCACGAGTGCCAACTAGAGGATCTGGGCTTGTTGCTGGGTGCTTTAAGGGCAAGGGCCAGTTCTTGGGACACAGTCAGGGAGGGACAGCAGTTCAGCCAGAGAATATTATGGGGTTAAAAAAAAGAGGAGCCTATTCTCTCTTTTCCCTTTTCTTTTCTGCTCCTGTCCTATCCTTTGCTGTCCTGTGTGTTTCTAGTGATCAAACACAGGGCCTTGCACATGCTGGGCAAGCACTGTACAACCCCTGGTTTCTTTTCTGAAAGCAGTTCCTGGAAAAAAAAAATGTTGCATTTGTAAATACAGTATATTCTCTCTCCCTTGTGTATGTACTTTTACATACATTTTGTGTGTGTGTTTTTTTCTTATGGTAAAATAGGTAGAACAGAAACTTTCTAACTTAACCACTTTTAAGTGAACAATTCAATGACATTAAGGACATTCGCATAGCTGTGTAACCATTACCACTATGCCTGGAAGTTTTAATCACCCCAAACAGAAACTCTATACCCACTAAGCAAGTCCCATTCACTAATAATCACTAGTCCACATTCTGCCCTATGAATTTGCCTACCCTAGATGTCTCCTGTATTTGGGACTATGCCATGTTGCCCTTTTGTGTCTGGCTTCTGTCGCTTAGCATAGTCTTCAAGATTCACTCAAGTCATAGAGCCTGCCAGTGTGTTCCTTTTGGTGGTCAACTTTACATTTATGTCTATGCTACATTTTGCCAATGTTTTCAAAGGCTAAATAAGCTTCTGGCCAGCATTAGGACCCAGGAATGTTTTTCTAAAGGATCTGGGATCCCTCTTTTGAAATGTAAATATCAAGCAAGCCCCAGTCTCTACTTTCCTGTCACTGTGAGAGTTTAGCTTTGCTCTTTGTTCCCAGCCATAACCACCTGAATTGAATCACAAAGATTTGAGAAGTTTTATTATTCCTTGAGGCATAAGCAATTGGCCAACACAGAGAGTACTCCCCTTACCAGGCTAGTTGAGGATGAACGAGAAAAGAACACATCGCAAAAGAGGGAGTCAAGTCTCTTACCTGAGGATGAGTTAGCATGAATCTTAAAAGCATGAATATAATAAGGTTCTTGGCTGCATATAGAAGAGTGGGATTGCTCTTCACCTTCGCGATCTCATGAGCACATTACATGTGGTGTGTGTTGCAGTGTAGCTTAATGCTTAGTCAATAATAAAGCTCCCCTGGGCTGGGGATTTAGCTCAGTATTTAGAGCACTTGCCTAGCAAGCACAAGGCCCTGCGTTTGATCCCCAGTATCAAAAAACAAAAAAATAAAGCTCCCCCTTCCAGTCAGATGTGGTGGAACAGACTTATAATCCCAGCACTCTGGGAGGCTGAGGCAGGATTGCAATTTCAAATCCAGCCCAGGCAATTTAGCAATTTAGCAAGGCTCTAGCCCAAAAGAAAGAATCTTAAAAAACAAAAACAAAAAAAAAAACTTGGGCTAAAGCTAGTGTGAAGGCCCTGGGTTCAATCCCCAGTATCAGGAAAACAGAAACAAAACTCTACTTCCCCTTGTTTTCTACAATAATGGGGAGCATTTCTCAGGGACTTAGAGACTCTTGTTTTTCCCCAACAGCATCTTGCTCATTTTTGATCAGGAGCCAGGAAGAATGAAGGGGATCCTGCCCACATCCCTGATGAGAAAGCAACAGTGCTACCTACGAAGAGCTCGCTAATAAGCTAGCCAGCTGTGGGTTCAGTCTTCCCTCAAGACTGGTTGGAAACTGTTTATCCGGGTCCAGGCACCACCAAAGCTGAGAGTCATTTAACTAGTTCAACTCTTCAGGGCATCCTGATTTCCAGCCTTTGTCTCAGCCTATTTAGAACTTGAGCTCTTGTGGGATGCAAGCATCATGGGGCAGGGTCCAAACTCACTCCAGCCCCTGGCTCGTGCTCTTGATTTGTCAAGGGAGAGCATGTTGGGGCGTGTGATGAGAGGCATGAGCAGGTATATTAGGCAAGAAGAGAGAGGTACATTAGGGTCTGGAGTTGGGGGCTTATATGGTCTTGGGGGTGTCCTCAAGATACCGATATGTTTCCTACTGTCAGGTTGCCCACTGGTGGGCTAGGTTAGCACGGCAACCATTTGACTGTGTTTGAAGTTTAGAGACATGGTACCCATTCAATCATGTTGTTTCCTTGGAGGTGGAGGTCTTCAGAATTTGTAAATCTATAGTATTAGAGGAAAATTGGAGGCTCAATTGACTGGTGAAAAGCACAGGCCTAACTGGACAGGTGTAGTGGTCACAAGCCTGTAACCTCAGCAGTCTGGGAGGCTGAGGCAGGTAGACCTCAAGTTCAAGTCCAGTGCACACGGCACAAAGCTTGCTGCTGAACTGTACCGATACTGTACAGTTTCGACGCACTGAAAATACCTAGCCACTTCCTGCTAAGAGTTCAAATCCAGGCTGCTGTCTTCACGACTTTGAATCAGTGATTCTCATCTTTGGGAACTTTGTTTTCCTTTTCTGTACAATAGGGTACCTACTGTGGGGAAATAGAAAGCATAGTTGGCTGAAGTCAAGAAATAGATATGGGACACCTCTCCACCGCCATCTGCCCAAAGCACGACATAGATCTGGGACTATGATTACTCCCCAGAGAGCCAACACCTGCTCGGGATTATTTTTTGTTATTTTTACATCATATGGCTAAGAGTACAGTCAAGCGGAAGTCAAGTGGATCTGGATTAGAATCTAGTTTCCTAACCTTCCAAGCCTCAGTTTCCCCATCTGTTATTTGGGGAGGATGCCAGTGCCTAAAGTTTTTGGGAAGACCCAATGAGCTCCTGCACAGGGAGCACTCCACATACATGAGAGTCTGTTCAGTTTCTGTCAATTAAAAAACTTAATTAATTTTTAAAAAACGATGCAACAAGCCTGGCGTGGTGGCACACACCTGTAAGCCTGCACTGGATTGAATCCCAGCACTCTGGAAGGCGGAGGCAGGAGGATTGCAAGTTCACACCTAGCTTGGGGCATTAGCAATTTAGCAAGACGCTGGCTATCTCAAAAGAAAAAAATTAAAATGGTACTGGTGCGAAGGCCGTGGGTTCAGGCCCAGTGCTACCACCACCACCAAAAAAAAAAAAGCGTTACTATTATGCGGAGCAGAGGCGGCCTCCCAGGCGCAGCGCGCACTCGCTCCTCGCCTCCGCGGCCCGGGCGGGGTCACGGTGCAGGCGGGATGAACCTTGGCCCCGCCCCGAGCGCGCGGGTGGGCGGGGCGAAGCGGGGGCTCTAGTGCGCGCGCGCGGCGGCGGCAGCGGTGGCGGCGGCCCCAGGTACGCGGACAAGATGGCGGCGGCAGCGGTCGACAGCGCGATGGAGGTGGTGCCGGCGCTGGCGGAGGAGGCCGCGTCCGAGTCGGCGGGCCTCAGCTGCCTCGTCAACCTGCCGGGCGAGGTGCTGGAGTACATTCTGTGCAGCGGCTCGCTGACGGCCGCCGACATCGGCCGCGTCTCCAGCACCTGCCGGCGGCTGCGCGAGGTGTGCCAGAGCAGCGGGAAGGTGTGGAAGGAGCAGTTCCGGGTGAGGTGAGCCCGCGCCCCGCACCCCGCGCCGCGACCCCCGCGCGGGCCCGTCCGCCGCCGCCCCTGGCGGCCCCCGGCGCCGGATCCCCCGGGACCCCTTCGCTCCCTGCGCGCGGCCGGCAGACAAAGGCCTCGGGCCGCCGGCCCGGGCCCGCCGTGCCCACCGCGCCCACCGCGCCGCCCCCGTGGCGCGAGGGACCCCGACGCGCGGCCCTCCGCGGGGCTGCCGGCGGCCGATCGCGCGCGGCGGTGCGTTTTGCGCGCTTCTTTTGTGCCCGACGCCGTGCTGAGTGTTTACACCGAGCCGGTGATGCGGGCGCCCAGCGGGCGCAGAATCCCCGGGTGGCTGGTTGTGGACAGCACAGATTTCGGCGTCCCGCCCAGCGTCAGATCTGGCCCTGCTGCCTCCCGTGCGATGACCTTGGGGGAGGGGGTGGCCACTTCCCTTTTTGAAGCCTCATTCATCGACTTTGAACGCTGCTGACCGTGAGACCTACCTTTCTGACGTTGTTGGGAAAGGAGATGAGGTACGAGAAACACGCACACGGGCAGGGTCCGGCTTTCAGGAGGCAGGCCATCAATGTGAACTGTCATTGTCACCGTTATTATTATTGTTGTTGCCATCACTGGCCTCGGTTTGAAGGTGAGGGAATGGAAGCACAGCTTTCGTTCGCCACGCCAAGGTCACACCATTTGAGTGCGTTCATGCCTGGTGGAGATTTGAACCAGGTCCATCGCCAGGGCCCCTCTCCCAGCAGACCATAATGCTGTCTCTGTTTTCCACGGCCGCCTTTTAGTCTCCGTTAAGCTAAGGGGGTGTTTCTCTCCTTGTAGGTGGCCCTCCCTTATGAAACACTACAGCCCTACCGACTACGTCAATTGGTTGGAGGAGTATAAAGTTCGGCAGAAAGCTGGGTTAGAAGCCCGGAAGATTGTAGCCTCGTTCTCAAAGAGGTTCTTTTCAGAGCACGTAAGGATTTGTTGATGTCGCTAGCAGCGTTGGCTTGCGGGTGGTGTGTGTGCCTGGGTCTGTAGGCATTAGCTCATCCAGCTCTTGTTGATATCTCCCTTTTCAATGCTCTCACAATCCCTTACTCACTTCCATGGCTGCAAGTCATTGTGTCCTTTCTCCCATCCAACAACACGGAGCCATTTGTCCCTGCCAGCTTTACTTTTCTAAAGCCAGAGAGAGAATGGGGGTGGAGGGAGTAGGGAGAGACCGCAGTACAATGTTGGGGGAATCTAGATCAGCATTATTTCTGTTCAAGTAGATTAAATACGTTTTTTGCAACCTCCACATGATTTGGGAATCATCAATGATTGAACACTATAAATTTCTCCCAGTTGTTTTCCCAGGAGGGTTAACGAAATTAATGTGATTCTTGTCTCTGGCTTTGCAGGCCTACCCAGTAGTGAACTCCATTATTTGTTAAGGTAACAGAGGATTAAAAGCTACCTATAAATCAGAATTATTGCTTCCTCAAACCAAATCGTCTTGCATTCATTATCCCTGAAAAGTTTTTTTGGTTTTTTTTCATTTCTGAAATGCATGTTTTTTGGTTCCCGCCTCCCCAAAATGTCGCATGTAAATTTCTGTATCCATTCCAGATTCTTAACTTTTTGCAACTTTAGAAAATAGTCCCCTCTCATCTTAATTGATCAAACTACTAGATTTTTATTTCTGATTGGGGGTCTACAAACAGAGCTGATCATATTTATTTTACTACTCTTGTTACTGAAGATTAGTTCCTGAATATTACTTCTGATTTTCTAATTTTAACTGCTGTTAGTGAAGTTTATACATTTGAAATGTTTTCAGGGTATTTCAAGTTTTGAAAGGGAAAATTTGAACAAGTTTGAACTTCTTTCCCTGTGGGGAATAGAAATCAACATTCCCTAAGTAGAATTCATTTCCATAAATGTTTCTTAATGTTAGAATGAATACAATTTGTATTCTGTTTTGGTTAATTCACAATCCCAAGTAGTAAATGCTGATTTAAATGTGTTTGCACACACAGGTATTTTTGGTGGGAGGCCTCTTTGATACTCATTTGGTCATGGGCTACTAGTTTGCAACCTCCACCTCTAGTCCAGCTGGTTTTGTGTGCATTTTTAACAGTCTGTGGCTTTGTCTAATAATGATGGATCGTTGTGCCTTTTCCCCCACTTAGCTCCCTCTTTCCCCATGCCACTACTTAATTAGAAGTATGTCAGGGACTTTGAACACAGCAGGAGCATACTCAAGATTGATCTGTGGGTGGGTGATTGCTTTGGCTCAAGACCCTTGTGTCCCTGTGTTCTTGGAATGCTCACAGGTTGACCTGAAACATCCTGGCTACTTTCAAAAAGAGAAGTGGGAGGAGTCATAATATTTAAAACCAAGAGAATTTTAAAGCTCATTGTACTACCACCTCCACTTCCAGAGGAGAAAACACACTCAGCTGATTAAAGGAGCAACTACTGCTGGGCATGATGATGCTCGCCTGTGATCCCAGCAGTCAGGAGGCTGAGGCAGGAGGATCACCTGAAGTTCGAGCCCAGACTGGGCTACATAGTGAACTCAAAGCCAGCCTGAACTACATAGTGAGACCCTGTCTCAAAAAAAAAAGAAAAAAAGAAAAAAAAAAAAAAAAAGGATTAACTACCATATGGCCTCAGGCCCTCATCTTGTAGTTGCATAGAATGTAAACCATGTGAATTAGGAGATTTTTGTAGTTCCAAAGCTTGTTTTGAGAGCTATTTTTCTTCACAGTACAATTTTGAATTGGTAGTTTCAGAAATTCTAGTGCATGAAAGTGTAATTAAAGTAATAAGGTGATCTTAACAAATAATTGTTACTTTCCATGTTACTTTCTACCCTGGCAGGTAGTGTGAGATAGTGCAGAATAGCCATCACTGCTGTCCGTGGACTGAGATTTGTGTATGAGTTACAGCTACTTCATACTCATAATTGAGGCCTTCTCTTGTATATCTTCCTCATAGGTTCCCTGTAACGGCTTCAGTGACATTGAAAACCTTGAGGGACCAGAGATATTTTTTGAGGATGAACTGGTATGCATCCTAAACATGGAAGGAAGGTAAGCCAGAGCTTTCACAGGGAGTTTTTTTTAACAGCAGTAACCCCAGAATGAATTGCTGTAATCTGTTTGTGACTGAACCCTGTTCGTGAATATGTTTCCAAATATTTCATGTGTTGCCATAGTTGTAAAAGTTCTTTGTGGGGGCTGGGGATTTAGCTCAGTGGGTAGTGCTCTTGCCTCACAAGCAGAGGGCCCTGAGTTCGATCCCCAGCATCAAAAAAAAAGCTCTGTGTATATGAGGTTTTTACACCAAAGTAATCGATACACAGTCAGCTAGCTTTATCCACAGGTTCTGCGTCCATGGGTTTACCCAATCATGGATCAAAAATATTTGGAAAAAAACTGTGTCTGAACATGTGCAGGCATTTCTTTCCTGTCTTTGTTCCCTAAATGATATGACAGTTGCTTACGTGGCATTTACACTGAATCAGATATTATAACTAATCTCGAGATGATTTAAAGTATATGGGAGGATGTGTATAGGTTATATGTCGGTATCATGTTGTTTTGCCTAAGGGGCTTGAACATCTGGAGATTTTGGCACTGGGGGGGGAGCTAGAACTCATCCCCGCAAGGATACCAAGCGACATCTGTGTAAAAAAATCTTGTAAAAATCCTTTGGGAAGGAAAGGAATTAATGTTTAGCACACTATAGGTCAAGTACTATGCTCTGGGCACTTACATCTGTTTGGAAACCTTTCACTGTTAAACATTTTCCTTCCTTTGTAATTACGTACCTCTCCACCTGCTACTACCACATATATCTGAAATGAATTGGATCTTTTTTTAAAAAAATAATCTGTTAGGCATGTCTTAATGGATCATTTGCTTTATTTATTTACAATTCCTGAATTGTAGTAAGGAATAATCTTACCTTGATCTTGAACATTATGGCTATGTGACCAAGCTTCTTTTCTCTCCCAGTTAGTAGACTGTTCTAAACAACTTTCCCAATTAAGAGAGTTCATCCAGGCTTGGTGGCACTCACCTGTCATCCCAGCATTCTGGGAGGCTGTAGCAGTAGGATCAGAGTTTGAGCCTAGCCTGAGCAATTTAGCAATTTAGCAAGAACCTGTCTCAAAAGAAAAGCATTTGTAAAAGAGCTGGGGATATAGCTCAGTGTAAAGGGCCTGAATTTACTCACCAATACTGCAAAAAAGAAGGGTAGAGGATAGAAAAATTCATTGTCTCTCCCTTGTTTAGATTTTTGTATGAGGGGTGGTACTGGGGATTTTTAAAAACTTTTGAGACAGGCTCTCATTAAGTTACCCAGGCTGTACTCAAACTTGCTATCCTCCTGCCTCAGTGTTTTATGCATTAAACTGTATTTTCTTCTTTCTTTCTCTCTTTTTCTTTCTTTCTAATGTGTTACATTTTCTGCTGTGGAAGTTAATTTCCAGTTAACCTGAAAGATGACTTGACTTCCAGCCTAATTTGCCTGTGATAAAGATTTTCTGCTCTAAAAGTTTGGAAAACTTCACTAGTGGTAGAAGATAAGAATGCTGGTTTAGCATCTGCCTTAAGAGAAGTCATTTCGAAGTGTCTCATAAACAAGGTGTAAAATGTTTTTGTTGTTTTGAAGAAGAATTGAGAGAGGTAAACCTTCCTTAGCAGAACAGCTGTGGGAGAGGAAAGAAGTGTCACCGTTCTAGGCCTTGGATGAGTTAGATGTGGGGGTCACTTTTCCTGTTTCTATTTTGGTTTATCTATAAATGAATTAAGTATGATCTAATAGTATTGTGCAGCCTTAAAAATAAAAACTGACTGGTGGTTTTTACATGTGTACATATATAATCTTTCAAATACTTAAATGCATCTCGTATTTTATTGGTGGTTTAATGTAGACTTTGTTTTTCCTTATTTATGCTGTGTCCCCTTCCTCTCTACTGCTTCCTTTCACACTGGCCTTCCTTGCCCCCATGCTGTACCTCTTTTTTTTTTTTCTTTTATTGTACATTTTAGATGTACACAGTGATAACATTCATCATAGGGGATGTACCTCTTGATAATAACTTCTGTGGTATTCTTCTGTGATAATTGACAATAATATCTGTGGGCAATGGAAAAGGGAGCTCAATAGGTACTTTTCTTTTTTTCTCACTCAACATTGCCTTAGGGAGATTGATCCTAAAAAACTGATAAAAGATCAAATTCAGATCTGGGGGTGTAGCCGAGTGGTAGAGCACTTGCCTGGTATATGTGAGGCTCTGTTTCAATCCCTAGTAGCAGAAAATTTTTTTTGCTTTT
The DNA here is from genome assembly GCA_004026905.1 of Hystrix cristata. Taxonomy (NCBI): domain Eukaryota; kingdom Metazoa; phylum Chordata; class Mammalia; order Rodentia; family Hystricidae; genus Hystrix; species Hystrix cristata. Next base: position 28,610 of record PVJO010017723.1, on the reverse strand, counting down.
GTTAATGGCTACCTACCACAGCATATACCACAGTTTATTTAACCATTCCTGTATAGATGGATAGCCACTTTCTTTTCCATTTTGTGTCTGGGTGAAGATTAACGTCTGTAGTGGTTTTATTTCTGAGCCATAAATTCCTGGCAATGAGTTTCCTAGATCAGACTATAGAATATCATTGAGAAACAAAATAATGAGATCATTTCCTTGAATGTAAAGTCTTAAATCACAAAACTTAGTTCTCCCCAAATTAATATGTAAACCTAGTGCCATTCTGATTAGAATCCAGGCAAAGCTTTGGGAGAAGGGAGATTTCTAGTTGGATAATATTGTCATAAAGTATGTACAGAAAAATAAAATTCGCAAGACAAGCCAAGAAAAAAATCTGTAAACAATCGTAAGGGAAAACAGTATCATGAGATATTGGAACATATTGTAAAGCTACTTACAATCAAAACAGTATAGTGTTTAAATAAAAATAGGTAAAATGTGACCATGAACAGCAAAGGACAATTCAGAAACATGTCCCAAAATAGAAGATAATATATTTAAACTGAGGGAGAAAGGTAAACTGTTTAGTAAATTGTACTCCATGTAACTGAATATCCATCTGGAAGAAAGTAAAACCTATATCATATAAAAAAATAAATCTCAAAAGATTAAACAACTGACATTTTTAAAGTTCACATTGACAATCCCTCAAGTGAAACGGGAGACATTTAGGGAGACTTCTTTAACCATTGTGACCAATAATGCGGAAGCAGTGAAAGAACACACACATGGTTTTGTGACAAAAAAATAAATAAGCTTCTGTGTGACCAAAGAACCCATAAACAAAGCTGATACAGCACTTAAGAATTTCCAAAAAGAAATTGAAAAATCGACAAGAAGCAGGAAAATAGTTCACAGAAGGGCAAATCCAAATGGCTGACAATCATGTAACGGAACCTTTGAATTCACTAGGCAAAAAAATGTTAAACAAGATAACGGGATTTATTGCCTTTTTTACTACTGTGCTAGCAGAAAGACCAGAAGTGCATAGCCAGTAAAAACAGATACTGTTACATTCTTTTTAGAAATCAGTATCGTAGATAGGTTACCCTCTGGCCCAGCACATGTATTTTTGAGCCTATAGTAGAGTTGTTTTTAAATGACAGGGAATACTCACACCTTAAAATATTTTGGGATGCCAGTTTTCACGGAGGACCTTGCTTGTATTCATTCCTGGGAGATGCTTTCTGTTGGGTTATAGAAAGCACAGGAAGGGTAAGGGATAGTTTCCATAAGTGCTAAACACCAGTCCCTGGACATCTGAAATAACTTGCGTTGATGGTGTTCTGTGTGGTCTTTAGAAAAGACCTGTAATAAAGACTTGAACCAGCATGTTAAAAAAGCATATACTATACCTGAGAAAACTGACCCACAGTGACTAGTATTGAGATATATTACAGCAGAATGACTGGACTTTAAAGACAGAAATGTCCTTTGGGCATCTAAGCCAAGAAAGAAGAAGAAGAAGAAGTCATTTATAAGGAAAAGAAAATCAGAATATATCATCAGACTTTTCAGCAGCAGCGCTTTATGCCAAAGGAAAAAACATACTCAAAGATTTAAAGAAAATGTCAGCCAAGGATTTTTATATCCAGCCAAACTGACTTCCAAATAAAGGCTGCAGGGGGCTGGGGATTTAGCTCAGTGGTTAGAGCACTTGCCTTGCAAGCACAAGACCCTGAGTTCAGTCCCTGGCACCAAAAAACAAAAACAAAAAAACAAAGGCTGCAGACAAACTTCTCAGTGTAGAATAACTTAGAGACTTTTGGGCCCTTCCTGAGAAATGTGCTAGAAGGTGAGCCTCAGACTCTTAAAAAAAAAAACAAAAAAAAAAAACCAGGGTATACTGACATAGAACTAGTGGTTATCATTAAATATACATTTGCAGTATCTGCGAAGTTAAATCCAAATGAGGGCCATTGCATGTATAATGGGCGTCAGCTCTGACGGTGTAGATTCAGTGGAACTGTTTGAAAACAAATTCATAGACAGTGGCAGTGGGAAAGAACATACGCAATGTACACTACTCTTTTCCCCCACAGAACTAATGAAAATACTGTTACTGTGAGGCTGGTATGTGTATACGAGGGAGACGTGCAGTAAAGCGGGTAAAGATGGGCGTCGTGCACGCCTGTAATCCCTGCACATAGGAGGCCTGAGCTACACAGTGAGTTCAAAGCCAGCCTGGAGTACATCGTGAGACTGCCTCAGAGAGACTTCAGAATAAAGCAGGCGGATAACTGTGTGATACTCTGTCGTCTCAGGTACCCTGACAAAGCAGAATTCTGTCATTAAGAAAATATAGATGGAAGAAGGTCAAATAACAGGGAATTTTTGAAGTACCAGTATGAGCTCATGAAGTATTTCATATTTGAATAGATGTAGATGTGTGTAGATCTGTGTGTACACACAGACCCTGGACTTGATCTAGTCACTGAAAAGTTCTGGAAGTAACTAACATATAGAAATGTTCTTCCCTGGTACGAGGATTGTAATCTTCAGATACCCTTTCCCACAAAGGAAGCCAGGGTTGTATCCAATTTCTTAATAGGTGGCTGCGCATTTTTGGAAAAATGGCTGATTTTAGGTCCAGTGCAGGAAATGGAAAAGATGGACCTAGAGTATGTTGGAAGCAGGAGAGCTGACAGTACCTCAGGTCAGCCTCCTGTATTCCAGGCCAATAGTGGTAGCACTTCCATTGGCCAAAGCTGAGTGTCAGTGTAGCTAATAAGTGCACTGGATTGGGACACTTCAGATTATGTGTAGCTCTGTGGGTTCATACTAATTATAAACAGCACCTAATTTATCACCTTTGGAAAATAGCAATAAAAACATTATTTTGAAAAATTATGAATAAAAGGAGTGAAGTGAGCATCCTGTCATCCCTACAGATTATACCATTGAGGGGCCAAATAGTCGATGAGGGAAAGTTGGGTTTTCTTTTTTTTTTTTCCCCCTTGTCTTTAATGAATATATTCTAACTAAGAAGAGATAGTCCAGTTAGAATGTCACCACTTTGTAGCTTCTGAGGAACCATGCACTTGGGCGTTAAGAAGTGGCCCCCAAGTCTATGCCACCTCCTGGGAGAGTGTGCCGCAAGATAGTTGGCATCAGGATCTGAGCCAGCCTCTTGCCAGCATGTTCACGTGGACACAGCCAGCACATTCCAGTCAAGGGAAGTCACAAGCCAAGCAGCCCAGCCTCTTCAGCAGGCGTCCTGCACGGAGACGGAGATGGAGGCTCCTGCAGATAGATTTTAAAGCCCTCGAAACACACTGGAACGTTTCTGGGTGCACCTGTGGCTGTTGGTCATGGTTGTAGAGGTCGTGGTTGTGGAGGAGAGCAGGGTCAAGATTGAAAGCAGGAGTCAGGTTGTTCTCGGGGTGCAGGACCATAGGGGAGGGTTGTGCGTGTCAGCAGGGTTGTGTTTCTTGGCCCGAGTGGTGGATGCAAGAGTATTTGCCTCGCAGTGATTCAGTAAGCCACTTGATTGTTGATGGAATTTTCTGGAGTGGTAGATTTTACTCCTTGGAGGTTAAAGGTAGGCAATAGCTCTGCTGACCTCCTTTGACATCCTCAAAGATTGGCAAGTTTTTTGGTTCTTAAGGAAGTCAGCCAGAGTAGTTCATCACTCTCTCTCCCCTACTTTTTATAATGCCTGTGTTTGTTTGGGAAATCTGGTAAAAATCTCATTCCCTTGGCAAGTTTTGTTCAGCTTCTGCTCTGCTAGAAACCGTTCTAGGCATGGGGCATGTAGCAGCGAGTCACATCCCCAGAAACCCTGCCTTCATGGAGCTTGTGCTGTAGTGGAGGGGAGAGGTGGTACAGAAATAAGATGCTCATTACCGTAGAAAATGGGAAATGCTGTAGAGAAGTACCCATAAGGGAAGATGGCAGGGAGTGGTGGTAATGGGTTGCCAATTCAAATAGGCTGGGTGACCCAGGTATGGTGGCGCATGGCTGTAATCCAGACACTCTGGGAAGCTGAGGCAGGAGGATCACTGCCAGTCCAAGCCCTACTGGGCAACTTAGTGAGACCTTGTCTCAAAAATGGGGGCTGAGGATGTAGCTCTCAGTGTGAAGGCCCTGCACTCCACCCGCAGTACCAAAAAGGGACGTAGGGGGGGATTTGAATCAAAATCTAAGACTTCGGATGGCCAAGGTAGGAATATTCCAGGGCAGAAGGGAGCAGAGACTGCTAAGGTAGTAAAGGACAGCAGGGAGCCAGTGTGGCCAAGTGGTTGGACAGAGGTGCAAATATGGGAATTGACATCAGAGGTCTTTGCATTGAGCTATCCCCAACTTATTTTTTAATTGTTATTTTGAGACGAGATCTCAATAGCTTGCCCTGTCTGGGCTTTGTGATCCTCCTGCCTCAGCCTCCCAGAGTGCTCAGATTACAGATGTGTACCACCAGGCCTGCCTCGAAGGCATCTTTTAGGTTCTCATTAGGAGTTACTTGGACTTTTCTGTTGAGTAAGGTGAAAACCCACTGGAGGGTTAGGACAGGGGGTTGTGCCTGCGCTGTGCCTGAAGTTCTGACTGGTGCACCCCAGCTGCCGTATTGAGGATAGGGTAGGAGAGGCCAAGGTTCAAAGAGAAGCCAGTCAGGATGCTGCTGGGCCACAGGCAAAAAGTGTCAGCGGCTTGGCTGAATATGAGAGTTCCGGGTAGAGCTGGTAGTATTATGAGAGGAAGCCAGATGCCTGTGACAGCTCGGAGGGTTTGGCTGGGAGAATTTTGGCCTCACTGGGATGATGGAGCTGGCAGTGTCTGTGATGGGGGTGACTCGGGCAGGAAGAAGGTTTCACCTGCTCCCCAGCTACCCAAGAGGGAAGTGGGGCGGCACTGGGCTACACAGCTCTGGGGAAAACTGTTTCGGAAAATAAAAGGAGGGTGATCAGTTTGGATAATGCTGGAAAGTACGAGGGTCGGTGACCTGGCTGCAGCCATGAGTACAAGAGGAAAGCACAGCCCGAGTCCTAGTAGGCTGAGCAGTGCCAGGGGCCAGCAAGGACTCCGGACCCCTCTCCATCTCCTGAACTCACGTAGCTCAGCTCACTTCCCAGGATGCTTTTTCATTAGCTTTTGCCAAAGATGCACACAAGTCAATCTTAAGCCAGCCCAAGATTGTTCCTCGGATTTCAGCACAGTGAACTTAATGTTACATTATAAATACAAAGCCCTAAGCTGTGCTGTCTGCCTCCATGATAGTAAGTACTAGAAGACCATGAACCAAATCTATTTTTCTTGTTCAAATGGGTATATATGATTAGTGTGAAGTAAAAATCAGGGTGATGAAAGTTATAAAATCTTAATTCTTACTGACTTCTTTGTTGGATTTTTGTTTTTGTTTTCCAGAAAAGCTTTGACCTGGAAATACTATGCAAAAAAAATTCTTTACTACCTACGGCAACAGAAAATCCTAAATAATCTTAAGGCTTTCCTTCAGCAGCCTGATGATTATGAATCCTATCTGGAAGGTGGGTCTTGCCCATACATGTGAACAACGATGGTCTTTTGGTTAATAGCTACACAGTCTTAAGAGCAGAGCTGAGAACCACCCTGCATGGGCTTCTGCAAGTTGGATTCTGTGGTCTGACCCACTGAAGTTAAGAGCAAGATTTTGTTACATCTTTAGCTGTCAGGTAGAGACAGAGTGCTTTCAAGTAAAGATGCATCATTGTTTCAAAGAGAGAGAGTGGTGTTAGGCTAGTGAAATGAGTTCCTTGTTGTTCTGTGCTTCACAGAATTGTTTGCAAAGCAGAAATAAATGTATCCAGTTTTATGTCTGTAACCTTGAGCAGATCCTTACCTCTCTTCAGAATGTTCTCATGCATCAGCCTCTGCTGGTCCGCGGGTGGCAAAGTGAGGAGAGGAGCCGCTGGACAGGCAGGCACAGCATGACTTTGTGTTCTTGCGAAGTTGAGCAGGAACAAAATGTGACTTCAGTTTTTTCTACACTATTTTAATTCCTAGAATGTTACACAGACACTCCCATAAATTGTGGTTATGAAATACATGTTGGCTGTCCTTCCCTGCTGCAGTAGTTTACCCGGTCTTGTTGGGTTTTCCCCTTCCCGGTGTTCATATGGTCAGGTCTCCTTCCACTGCTGTTGTCACACGGGCTGGCAGCCCCCCGGCAGCGGCTCTCGAAGGGAAGCTTGTGTTCCTGAACATCACTCCCTGCTGCCCTCCAGCCAGTCCAGCCCAAAACGTCCCTTTTTTGGCAGCCCACGTGAAGTCTGCAGTGTGGGAGTTGATGCACCTTTTAAACTCTCTGCTGGCTTTTCAGTGCCCTGCATGGTCCAGTCCTTCCCGGCTCCAGACCCTTTCTTGTTACTCTCCAGCCACTCTCGTGCTGGCACCCGACCATGATACATTCTGCTTCATGAAGCCCTCTTCTAGTTCCCTCTTGAAAATCCTCTTCACCCTCCACATTCAGCGCAGGTCCCACTTCCATCAAGTTTCAGCTGACTCTTTGCAAAGTTTGCTAGCCTCCCAACTACTGCAGTGGCATTAATAGTAACTGTTTCTCATCCTTTTGTTGGAAATGTGCATTTGGTTTCTTCAACTAGTCACTGAGTTACTTATGAGCCAGGGCTTGGAGTTAAGATTGCTGTGTACCCCTCAGTGCCCAGTCTAGATGCTTGACAATTGTGTGAAACTACCATCCAAATGGAAGTGAAAAATCTGTCTTAATTGATTAAAGTAAAATGTCCTCACTACTTGGAATCTTCCCCTGTACATACTGGAGTTGGGAGTTATCCTGTTTTCTGCTTATGTCACAGTTAAGAATAGTGCAACAAGTTTTATTTTCTGTACATCGTATTTGAAAACAAATACTTTCCATTTTTCAAATATAAAGTTACATTATAATTTTCACATAATTCATCCAAGTCAGTGCTGTAGGCCCTGGAAGCCACTGAAGGATTTTTACATGTGGAGTAGATGGGTGTTGGCTACAGAGTTTTGGTCTTGGTGACTGACTAGAATGATGCCAATGCCATTGAAGAAGCCTAGGAACCATAGCTTCAGGATGGGCTAGACTTCAGAGATGTTCGGCATGAACTTGTCCAGCCCACATACAGGGAAGTGGGAGAGCCAGACCCTGAGTAGCGACACAGAGGTCTGGGGTCTAGGCCTCTTGACACCCGTTCAAATGCTTTCAGCTCCTTGGAGTATTGGTAGGGGAGTCTGGGTCTCGAGTTGGTCTGGGGTCTCTTGAGTTTAAGATGACTTGAATGTTTCCGAAGTAAAAATGTCCTGTAACCAAATGATGATGCAGTTCCTCCTCTCCCCAGGTTAGGAGATTACCCGAGGCTGTGAAGGGTAGTGAATTTTAAGAAACAATATTTCTGGTGTGTTCTGTATAGCTTTTATCTGCGAGTTCCCGTAGTATAACTTTTTCTAATTTGAAGGTAGAGTTATCACCAAAGCTCATTTACTGTTCACCCTTGAAAGAAAAACTTGTTGAAATATCCTGTCTTTCATGAGGGCTTTCAACTTTTTTTTCTTCTTCTTCTTCAGCTTTTTTTTCCTTTTTCATAAAGGAACTGTCTTACACCATGAGTTTTCAGAGTTGTTGGATTTTGAACCTGTAAGAGAGAGGGAGTGAGTAGCTTCAAAAGATCTCCTTTTATGGCATTTATTTCTCTTTGTAATAGAATATGGGAAGACATCGCATATCATCCAGTATTGTTTCTGGTTTTTGTTGTTGCTTTGTTTCATCTGTCTGTGACCTGTAAGAGAAGTTTGCTTATTTAAAAAAGGAATAAAGAAAGGAAGGAAGGAAGAAAAAGAGAAAGAAAGAAAGAGGAACATAAGCACCTTTGTTGTAAACTTGTCTGTTCTTCCTCCTCAGTGTGTTGGTAGCCAGGCCCGGCACCCAAGGGAGGGAGCTTGTCTGCTGGGATGGTGTGAAAAGCCATGGCCCGGGGAGTCAGGTCAAGCGTCAAGCTAGTAGGAGTAGGGGAGAGAGGAGAATTTATTTCATGGTTCTTGTTCATCTTCAGGAGCCGTCTATATTGACCAGTACTGCAACCCTCTCTCTGACATCAGCCTCAAAGATATCCAGGCCCAGATTGACAGCATCGTGGAGCTTGTTTGCAAAACCCTCCGGGGCATCAACAGTCGCCACCCCAGCTTGGCCTTCAAGGCAGGTGTGGAATTGCTTTGAATCCAGCTATATTTGCAAAGGAAAACTAGAACTAGTGGGTAAATTGGGAATTCAGCAAAGCAGACCTATTGTCTGATAAAAATTGATAAGTGACACACAAAAGACTTTGCATACAGACTCGTCTGGTCTGGAGATTGATGGCACTTGGTGATTAAGTCATCACTAATCTCCACGTGTGCTGGGTTGGTGGGGCACTGGGTCAGAACCTTGTTTGTGCTTGTGTTCCAGAGCAGATCTCTGTTTCAGGTGAATCGTCCATGATAATGGAAATAGAACTCCAGAGCCAAGTGCTGGATGCCATGAACTATGTTCTTTATGACCACCTAAAGTTCAAAGGGAATCGGATGGATTACTATAATGCTCTAAATTTATATATGCACCAGGTAAATATGGATAATATTAGTTAAAAAAAAGTTGGCCCTCCATAGCCTTGTATTGTGCTGTATCCACATATTTAACCAGCTGTGGATCAATACTATTTGGGAAAAATTAGTAACTGTTTCTACTGAACATATATAAGACCATTTTCTTTCCTTGTCATTGTGACCGAAACAACGGCTATTTCCATAGCACTTATACTGTGTAGTATTAGGTATTACAAGTCATCCCCGGATGACTTAAGGTGTATGGAGGATGTGCAGATACTACTGCATTTTATTTAAGGGGTTGGAACAGCTGCAGGCTTTGGTGTCAGTTGGGGGTCCGGACCACCGTGTGTGTGTCTGTGCACCCATATTTTAGCTCATCTCTGTTGATTTCTTCAGGGCATATGCTGTCTTTTCTGTTTTGAATACGCAGCAAAACCCACTTTCTTCTCTACTACAAGGATAGTGCTCTGGATTTTATCTGTTCTGTCATGGTCCTTTGTATGCAAACCCTTGAGATAAGCTTGTCACTAGAAGTGGGACTTTCTCTGACTCAGTCGCTGGTCTGTGTCCTGTGAACACTAAGCCGTGAACCCTAATCAGCAGCTTCTCTGTGCCAGCCTCCAGCAAGGCAGGCTGGGCTGCATTAGGTCTTTACCCCTTTGATACTTCTTATTTGCTTCCTGCTTGGCTTCATATATCTATCTGCTCCTTTCATTTTCACCATATCTTGCACACATTTCCTTGAAATGGTTTTAAGTTCCTTTTGGAAGAATGAGCTTAAATCGGGATACCAGACCTTTCCCGTAAAGGGGCAGACAGTCAGCTTCCTGGGCTTATGGGCCTTGTGGTCTGACCTGACTCCTCACTGCTGCTCTCACGGTGTGGAGGAGGCACACCCGGTACAGAAGGGCTAAGTGTGGCTGTGTTCTAGCATAAGTTTCTATGTGGGCACTGGAATTTGAATTTCATGTTATTTTCGTATGTCACAAGATAGTGTTCTTTGGATTGTTTTTTCAAACATTAAGAACATTTTTAAACTCTTCTCATGCCAACTGTACAAAAATTATGGGTGGTTTGGATTTGTCCCTTGCTGTGAATTAAAAAATACTCATCTGGTGAACTGTCAAAAACTAACATGAGACCCGATGCAGGATAGGTGCCTAATAAGACTTTATTGAATGGGTGAGCATGTAGTGGTCGCTCTCTGAACCCAGAGCACTTTTTCTCCTTTAGGTTTTAATCCGCAGAACAGGAATCCCAATCAGTATGTCGCTGCTGTATTTGACGATTGCTCGGCAGCTGGGAGTCCCGCTGGAGCCTGTCAACTTCCCAAGTCACTTCTTGCTGAGGTGGTGCCAAGGCGCGGAAGGGTAAGCCGTCTCTGACGCGTGCTCATCGGCGTGAGGATTCAGGCCCGCTGTGTGGAGAGGAAGCCAGGCGTCGCTGTTATGTAGGTGCAGCCGGCAAAGTTAGAGCAGGACCCAGGTGGTGAGGAGCTGTTTGATTTCTCGACCGGGTCGGTGTCACTGTTCCAGTCGTGATACTGTATTGTAGCCACACAAGACGCTACCGTCACAGGAGAGTGAGTGAAGTTTACTCTGGAGCCTTCTGTGATTTTTGCACCTGCATGTGAATCTACAGTTATCTCAGTTCAATCTGAAAAAATCAGGTTTCAAGGTCTTCTGGCTCTCAAGGTTCCTTTGTTCCAAAATAGATCAGATCAGAGAGTTCTTAAAGGAGCTGCTTACTTCCTGTTCTCCTGTGAACTGCCTTCCTCCGCCACGTGAGGCGGGCACAGAGAGCGCACAGAGCAGGTAGCCAGCGCCCCTTCAGGCAGCGCTGGGGTCCGGCTAATGAGCTCCGTTGTGTTCTTTTAAGTCTAGTATCCTATCAGGTTAAAAGCTTCTTTTCACTTACAGTGTAGTTATTGTGAAAAAAATAGTTCATTAAATATGTAGAAAGATTTTCTCATTAAATCTGCCACTTAGCCAAAAAACAAAGGTCAAAAATAAAGGCCAAAAAATATACTGTTCTTTGACGCTGCTTCCCAAAGATGAACTGTGACACCCTCAGGAGAACTGAGACAGTACCTGAGTTTAGAAGTCAGGCTGGATACAGACTTGGGCTTCTGTGGTCCTCAGTTTCTTCCTCTGTAATTGGGGTTAACGATCACCCACCTAGTAGAGCTTTATTGTTAAGGAGAAAAAAGAGTGCAGTTGGTCTCTGTGTGTGCGTCTGCCTCATGGATTAAGAAGTAAAACACTGTATGTGTAGTTGAACCCTTCTAGGTCTTCTTATCCCTTCTCGCATCTCCTCCCCAGAAGTAACCACCAGTTATTTAGAAAGTGTTTATTTCTGTGAAAATGTGTCCATTTAGTACATATATTTGTTCTCTTAAATAATTGTACAGGCTTTCCTTGTTTTCTGAATATGTATTCCTAAAGATGTACTGGATACTTTAACTTTTGGGTAGTGGGTACTCACTTTCCATTACTTTAAATGAGAAAAATTAATTCTCCCTTTCCTTCCCCCAGATAATTCAACCAGTCACCCGTGTTTCTAAATATCCTTAAATACCTATGTAATAATCTACCAAAGATTTCTGCATAACATAAAGCATTTATAACACTGTTTACCCTCTGTTTACCACAGTAACTTATTACGGAGCAGGACTGTTTGTGGTAGCAGTACCATTTTCTTTTTCGGGCTACAGAAGCATCCCTTGAGCCTGGGAGTTTGAGACCAACCTGGGCAACATAGCAGGACCCTGTCTTTAAAAAGTACCTGCTGAGGGGCTGGAGATTTGGCTCAGTGGTAGACCGCTTGCCTAGCAAGTTCAAGGCCCTGAGTTTGATCCCCAGCACCAAAAAAAAAAAAAAAAAAAAAAAACAAAACAAAAAAAAACCCTGCCACGGTGTTGATTAATGTGCGGGTTTCTGGATTATAAGGGAAATGCTGCAGTGTTTCACTGTGGATCCTTTGGTGTCTGTGGACGTGGTCCTCTCCATTTATACAGGTCTTCAGTGGCGTGCTTGAAAAGAGTTACCCTTTTCTGCATCCTGTTCTTAGGTCCCTTATAGTTTGGGTGAAACTATCGTAAATGGTAATTTTTAATATCACTTTCCCAGGGCTGGGGATTTAGCTCAGTGGTTACAGTGCTTGCCTTGCAAGCACAAGGCCCTGAGTTCGATCCCTGGCACCAAAAAAAAAAAAAAAAAATCACTTTCCTAAATATTAATGATATACAGGAATGTGACTGATATTTAGAAATAGGCTTAATATTCAGTACCTTTGCTGAATTAGTTGTTAGTGTGAGCATTCATCAACTCTTGGCTTGTCAGTGTTGATAATCACAGTGTCTGTGACTAGTGAAAGTTTTCTTTTTTCTAGCCTTACATATTTGTTTATCTCTCTCATCTTGACTGTTGGCTAAATCCTTTTGTACAAAGTTGAATTGTGATAGCAGGCACCCTCACTTTGGGTGTGACTTTTAGCGGCATGTTGCCAAATTTCACCATCAAGAGTGGCATTTGGGCCAGTCCAGTGTTTGGGATTATCAAAGCTATCCTCCAGATTGCTAATTTGCTAAGAGTTTTAGGTACAGATTCAGGTATTAGATTTTTTTTTGAAAATTCTTTTTCCATGTACTCATGTGATCAGGTGATTTTTCTCTTGTAGACTCTCTGTGCAGGAATAGCTTGGTTTTTGTTTTTGTTTCTTGATGCTGGAGATTGAGTATGCTAAGCACACACTCTATCACTGAGCTACACCCAAGCCCCAGAGATAGATTTTTTTAACGTTCAAATCTCCTGTCATTCTTGGAGTTCATCTAATTTCATTATATGCTTTAAAAATACATTGCTGCATTTGATTTGCTCATATTTCATCCCAGATTTCTTGCATTTCTGCTCATAAATAATCTTGGCCTATAAATTTTTGTATGCTTGTTCTTTGTGGGTGGGGCGCCTAGCTTCATAAAGAGTTGAGTTCCTTGTTTCTAGAATATTTGTGTAAATCTTAATGTCTTTGCTAAAGTGGACTATAAACATGACTTGGGGAAGAAATCCAACTGGACTTTGTAGCAGCCAAAGAGAAAAATCTGTGATTTGTGGGGGGGGCTGCTGGGATAGCAAACGCAGGGCTTTGTGCTTGCGAGGCAAGCACTGTACCACTGAGCGAAATCCCCAGCCAAAAATCTGTGATTTATAGTGCAAGTAAGATCAAGGTGAAACAGTTGCTGAAAAGCAACACAACCCCTGCGACGGAGAGCCGTCTCACCCCTCCGTGAGCCCTGAGGCGGCAGGCACTTGGCAGCGCTGTGAGACTCTGTGTCTGCGATCTCTGCTCACTGCCTCACTGTGGGCCGGCCCCAGCGTGCAAGGGTGCGGTTCACAGGGGACCAGATCCAGCTCTGTTCTCTGAGGCCAGAGTGGGCAGCAAGGAGGGCTGAGTCCGTCCAGGGTGAGGTGCTGTGACTTTCCTCAGGTCCTCAAGGGCCCAGGCTCCCCATGGTTGGCTGTTGCTAATTTTAGGGAGTCACAGACCGCCTCCACCATTCCCTGTTCCATCTTCGTTTGATGCACCTGGCCATGAGTTTGACGATTAATCTTCCTGTGTCGGATATTATACATTGGCGCTCTCTCTCAAGTACCAGGATACTGCAGTTTCAACACAGCTGAGCTTACAAAGGGTCAGGTTTAAACTGGGCAAGCCTTTGATACGGTCTGTAGAAATGTACTAGTCTAACCTTCAGCCTCTGATTTGAGTTACTCGTCATAGGAACTTAAAATACTGAATTGTTCAACTCTCTTCTGCTATTTGACTCTTTGGGTAGAGCGACTCTGGACATCTTTGACTACATCTACATAGATGCTTTTGGGAAAGGCAAGCAGCTGACAGTGAAAGAGTGTGAGTACTTAATTGGCCAGCACGTGACTGCAGCGTTGTATGGGGTGGTCAACGTGAAGAAGGTGTTGCAGCGGATGGTGGGAAACCTGCTCAGCCTGGGGAAGCGGTAAGCCCCTGAGAGTTTTGACACTGAATTTTATTCAGTGACCTCACCCTGTGATACAGCAAAGCAATCACATATACTGTCTATAGCTTCCACCTACTGCAGGAAATAACCGGTTCCCGTGGCAAAGCTGTACACAGTCGACATGTGCTGAGGGACTTTTCTTTGATTTCTTTGCAGTGCACAAATTCTTTTTCTAACACTAAAAGATTTCTTGTGTTAACAAGAATGTCTTAGAGACTATTTTTCAGAGGCAGGATGGTCTTGTGTCCAAGTGCTCTGTGATCTTTTAATTTATACCTTTCTATCCTTTAGATAAGAAAACAGAAGTTTGAAGCTGTCTTTCTTCTGGGTCCAAGGAAATTTGTCCTGGGAAAATAGAAAGTTGTAGATTGTATGTTGATAGTTTTCTGCCTAATAACCAAGTTCTTTTAATTTTAATAGCCTTTATTCTTCAGTGCAGTTTTAAGTTGACAGCAAAATTGAGCAGAATCAGCGTACCCATATACCTCCTGTTTCTCCCACCCACCGCCATCATCTCTGTGGTGACCAGCCTTCACCACAGTAGATGTTTGTTACAAGTGATGAGCCTACATTGACACATCATTGGCACCTCAGCCCATAGTTTACAAGAGATGTCACTGGTTACTACCCAGTCTGTGGGTTTAGACAAACATGGGGTGCCGCGCATCCACCATTATAGTTTCACATCTAGTTTCACTGCCCCCGAAAGTCCTCTGTGCTCTGTCTAGTCAGAATTTAGTTTTAATTATCAGTGTTTTTGAGGTGACTCCTTAAGGAAGATGCTTAAGATTTTTATTTAGTATAAGATTTGTGTATTTTGTTAAGAGCATTACAACTCTTTTCTGAATAGAAGGAAAATGTCAGAATCAGAAAACATTTGGGATTTGTGTCAGTTACTTTTAAAACCTGCACTTGGAAAAGGTGGGGACTTGGCTAAAATAGCAAACAGGGTGAGACAAAAGATGATTTTCCCCCCCAGGGAAGGCATCGACCAGTCGTACCAGCTCCTGAGAGACTCGTTGGATCTGTACCTGGCCATGTACCCGGACCAGGTGCAGCTTCTGCTCCTCCAAGCCAGACTCTACTTCCACCTGGGAATCTGGCCAGAGAAGGTAATTATTTTACTTTGATGCTTTTCACTTCCTTTAGAGAAGAGAGTCCTAGACTGAAGGGCGGTTGTTTTTCACTTTACCCCTGTATCGGCCGGGGGAGTGAGCACAAATTTATTCAAAGTCTCCCAGTCTTGTCCCACCAGTTACGTTTTTTCCTGTCCCCACCCATCCTAAGAGACATTGGTTCTGCTGCCAGGAGTTGCCCGTTTTCTTTGTGACTAGTCCTTTAGCACCAGGAATCACAAAGCCAGGGTCCTGCCACTCACCCACTGGGGGCTGACCTTTGTCTTCCCTGAGTCACCCTCACTCAGCAAGGGAAATAAAACTAGATGTTAGCAACTAAATCAGCCATAACATAAATACCCCCGTTTGATACAGAAAATCAGATCTTAGATAGGTCTTGCCACTGAACTAAATAGGACCAGATATATCCTTGAAATAGTTGAGTTTTGTACCCTTCCACGTGAATGTTGCTGATGTTACACTGGCCCCCTGTGGCCCCCAGCAAGCCCAGTGAGAAGGCCACACACCGAAGCAGAACTGGCCTTTGGCAGACTGTGTGCAGCGCTTGTGTGAGTTCGGTGGCTTCAGTATGTTTGACAGTGCAGGACGCAGCGGCACAGGCCCATCCCGCCCTTACTGTTCCCTGCAGATACATTAATAATCTGTTTAGAGCAGCACGCTGGAGAAATCTAATTCTGAGCTCTCAGTGTGACAGCGCTGTAAATTATCTCCCCGAGTTACTAGAGAGGGGCAGAATCTCCCTAGAGCAAGTAAATATTGTAAATGACTGCTTTGCTTGGATGTACGTTGTCTCATCAGTTTCCGGCCTTAAAGATCTAGAGTAGGCCTGAGAAAGCCCTTGCGAGGGGTGTCCCAGGCTTCTGTAGTGGGTACTGTCCCTGGCCAGGCATTGCAGGAGGCGGTCAGAGACTTGGTGGGGAGGCTGGCTGTGCCAGTTCTTCTTCAGCGCAGTTGTCCATCATTAGTCTTTCGTATTTTTTTTTTTATTCACTTACTTCTGATTCCTGGATATACACAGCTGAGTAGCTAATTCTTGTCACTTTACTTTAGCTTTGTTAAAGGGCTGCACGAGCACTCGTGAAGCACAGAGCAGAAGTGTTTTAGATGTAAATTCTGTAGCTGAATGACAGGTCAGCCTGAGAAGCGGCGCTCTTGGTGTCCCCTCTCTTGAGGGATAAGTCTGTGGCAGGTCTGACCTTCTGCCACTGGCTCATTGCAGCACTCACACTGTATCTTGCCCTTTGGGAACTGCCTCCCTGTCCCTGAGAATGATCACCCTCACCTTGCTGCCACGCAGGTGCTGCTAAACCAGTTCCGGAGCTGCCACACGCAGAATGTTTTTCCTCCAGGTGCTGTGCTGGGTAGAGCACTAGACGGAGCTCATGCAAGAGAGAGCAGAGAACGGTGGCTTGCTCTAGGTGCCCCCGAGACTCCCTTGTTGTAGAGTGACCCCCAACAGGGTGATGGGAAGCCGGGACTCCCAGTAAGGAAGAATCTAAGGGCTGCCCAGTCACTGGAGAAGGCTCCGCACTGAGGCTTCCAGGTGGCCTCAGGATGAGGAGCAGTCCTTTCCCAGCAGCGCAGTGGGGTGCTAGGGCACAGGGACAGCCTATGTGTAGATGCGGGCATGTGTGTACGAACGTGTGGCTGTAAGATTTCGGGAGTGTGAAATGAGTCTGTGGAATGCTTTGGCCTGATGAGGTGGAAGGGAAACAATCCTGAGCTGGAAAGACCAGAGAGTCGCCTTGTTTTCTGTTGGATTAAATCAGGAGGATCTTACAAGTGTTGGCCCCTTGCTCACTGCTGCAGTAATCGAGGATTACTGTGACTCTGGTAGAAATCGAGAGTACCAGATGGTCACGTTTTGAAAGTCACTAACATTTATCAAACACCTTCCGTCGTCTTAGCAGCGCTATGGGGTTGGTACTGTTTCCACTTTTGCCATTTTATAAATCATGAGACAGGTGTGGAGAAGTTGGTACCTTGCTGGGGTATCCTGGGTACGCGTGGGCAGTGCCAAGAGCACAGCGTTGACCGGTGCCAGTCTCCCTGCTCCCTCCTTGTGCTCCGGGAACACGGCGGCTAAGGCACTGCGCTGCTGCCAGACCTGCGCATTATTTGGCTCATAGGTATCCCATCCTTCTTTCTCTGCATTGTGGTAGAAGAGGTGCCACTCTGATTTTCCAAGGCAAATCCCTGCCCTTTTGTCAGGACAGATACAGTGAGCACTCTGCTGGCATTTGCCTGCGGCCACCACCTCCTCCCCTGCTCCCCGCCCAGCCTGCATTCTCAAGCTCTGTCTTAAACACTGTCTGCCTGCCTCCCTCCACCATCTCCCCAGAACTTGGGGACCCGCTCCTGCCTGCCCCCAAGGCTCTGTCCTGGCCAGGGGAGCCAGGACCCCTTTCTGCTTAAACTGTTCCATTACTTAATCCAGGAGACACTCTTCTTCCCGTGTCTTTCTCCATGGCTGCAGCTATTCCTCCTCCACTCCCCTGTGCTCTGTGTCCTCTGGTTACCAGGCTCTTGCCAGCTCCTTGTCCTCAGTCTCTCCCCTCAAGAACCTACAGCAGGGTAGTCTCTGGCTTTCTTGTACTCTGCCCCTTTGCCCAGGTCACCTCCCTGTCCTCCTTGCCTCACTTGCCTCCTGTGTGCTGACAGCTCGAGAGCAACATGTCCGGATGCCTCCCACATAGCCAGGCCTGGTCCAGCTCTGGCTCCAGCCCTGGCCCGTTAGAAACAGTCTTTCCGTAGACTGATGCACAGGCCCTCCTTTGTGTCCTGCTGCTCCCAGATCCTGTAAACCTGTTTTATATGTGGTAGCCAGAATCATCTTAATAAAATGTCACTTAGAGTTGGGGGGACCTGAGTTCGATCCCCAGCACCAAAAAAAAAGTCACTTGGGTTCCTTCACTGCTGAAGCCCCTCTGAGTGACTCCCCTGCTGCCTCTAGGAGGGGACAAGTGCTTTGCAGTGTGGGTACCAGTTCAGAGCCTTGGCCCTGCCTACCTGACCTCCTGCCCCTGTACTTGGCTTCCATGCTCCGCTGCACCAGCCACATCCCCCATCGGTCTGTGCTGCCACCTGCTGTGTGTGGTGTGTCCCTGTGTACGCAGGTGCCCTGCCAACTCCTCAGCTCTTTTTGCGGCAGACTTCTGTGAGCATCAGTCAGACTCCAGCCTCCTGGGACTCACCCTGGTCCCCACAAGGTCAGGGGCTCTTGCCAGGCCTGAGGTGGGCCTGCATCCATGGTGCTGCCTCTCCATCCTCCTTCCATGCTGGACCACCTTCGCTAAGGATGGACCGCACCACTGCTCTTTACTGTGGCCATTCTCTGCACTCTCAGCACAGTTCTTGGCACACAGTAGGCTCTTAATTTTTTTAAACAAATAAGAAGTGACCAAACTTCGTTGGCTAGGAATAAAGCAGACTTCAGGAGGATATCAAGATTTTCCAACAGGGGGATAGTTTGAACTGTGCCGAGGGTAGGTGAGAGCACCCTGTTTTGGGTTAGGAGAAAGTGTTAAGTTAGGGATGTTAAGTTTGTTCTGACGAGATTGCCAGACGCCCCAAAGTACTTGATCCTGCACAGGAGCATGTCAAGAAATGCAAGAGCTTGACAGAGCCTCAGGGAAGCCTGGGATTCAAGCCAGCACGGGATCAGCAAGGGCAGCCCGTTTGTGGGGACAACCAGTTTGTGGGGACGCTGTCCAGAAGCCACCACACACTTGCTGTCTGCTGCTCTCAGCTGTAGCAGCTGGGCGTTAGAGAGAGTCAGACCCCAGACAGTCCACAGAGCCCAGAGACTGTCCAGTCCCTTCCAGGAAGTTTGCTGAACCCTGGGAGAGGAGCAATGGAAGGAAATGCATCAGGGGCATTAGGGCACCCATCCCAAAATCTTTCCCCTAAAGTTGTAAACACTTGAGGTCCAGACCTAGATTTGGTTGATAGCAATGTGGTACCTGTTATCAGTAGTACTGTCTTTTGCAAACACCTGAGGCCCCAAATCACAGCTTCCTCTCTGGTTCTGCCCTCCCCTCTCCCCTCTCCCTCACGTCTAGAGAAAGAGGGTGATCCTCGCTGCACCTCTCCTTTCAGTCTGAGTTCAGGCTTCCTTGGTGTTTGGAAGATTCCAGGTTCTGTCGTGCCATAGATCAGTCTGGTGGGGCAGGGCTGCTGGGCAAGGAGGGGACGCCATGTGTGCCCAGAGGAGCAGTGGTGGTACACAGCACAGTAAACGGGCTTATTGATCGGTAGGATGCTTTCCGCCACAAAGGGGAAATGCCACTAGTGTCCCCGTACTAAAAGTATCCTCTTGTAGGTGGGAAGTGGATAGGGATTGGCTCTCCATCAGTTCTTGTTGAAACTGGGTTTCGTGTACTCGCGTTATACCATTCTGTTCATTTTTAGGTATGTGAAACTTTGTGTAATAGGTAATGAAAATGCTCCTGCTCTTGTGCCAGTATGATGGTGGCTGAGACCTTAGGCTGAGTCAGGTCCAGGGCCTCGATTTTACTCAGTGTCTTCATAATCCTATAACCTCAGGCCAATTATTTAACTCCACTAAGCCAGATTCCTCTCCTGGAAGTCAGCACTGACTACTCAGCACAGTGTCCGGTGGAGAATAAAATGCAGAAATTCATTATGAGGAAATTTCGAGATCCTGCAGTCTCAATCTGAAGGACAAGATTGGGTTTGGGGACAGTAATTTCTTACATTGCATAAACCTAATTTTCTCAACACTTTCCCAGGTCAGTTGTATTAGGAAATAGGTAGGGCAGTATTTAATCATCATTTGAGAAATGGAAGATTAATTCAAAAGTAGAAACAGCTAGTTTGACGGGTTCAAGACTAGAATCCAGGTTGCCTTTCCACCAAGCTGTCTGTGACTTAGGACTCAGTGAATCAGAAGGACAGACTTGTCAGAGACCTTGTGCTGCACACTCTAAACATCACAGGTGCTAGACAGTCCTGTGCATGTGTTTTTCAAACTTCACTTGAATTTTTTTTTTTTTTTTTTTTTGGTGCTGGGGATGGAACTCAGGGCCTTGTGCTTGCTAGGCAAGCACTCTAACCACTGAACTAAATCCCCAGCCCCGAATGTTATTTTTCCATAGCCACACCACATGCAGCGGAGAGACTGCCACGGAGGAGTCGCACAATTCTGCTACTGCCTGTGCTGCTTTAGGCTCTAGATAGACATGGTTTCTCCCGTGCACATGTGAATACCCAGTTCCATTCTGAGTTAGGGTAATGGGTGTGCCCGGCGGGATTCCAGAACCCCGACAATCACAGCTGCCCTCCTTGAGCATAACATTATTAACTAAGGAAATTGCTCCTTCACCCGCCACTGAGGCAATTGTGTCAAAATGCCTTCATCTTGATGAGAGCACCTTGGGATTTTTTTCCCCCACCCAATGCATAAGCAGCAGGCTAAAATAGTCTCCTTACTGGGTATTTAAAAATCAGCATCCTGCAGTTCCCACCCTGACCAAGAACAGCAGACCCTTCTAGTTGTCCTAGACCACACATGCCCTCGTCAGATTGCGTAGGTAGGCCTAAATCCTGTGCTGCAAAAAAGAAAAGGCCTAGCTGAAAATATTATCTCCTAGTCTTTCTGTCTTGTCTTGAAGGTGCTTGACATCCTCCAGCACATCCAAACCCTCGACCCCGGGCAGCACGGGGCGGTGGGCTATCTGGTGCAACACACGCTAGAGCACATTGAGCGCAAAAAGGAGGAGGTAGGCGTGGAGGTTAAGCTGCGCTCTGATGAGAAGCACAGGGATGTCTGCTACTCCATCGGGCTCATAATGAAGCATAAGAGGTGAGTGCCTGGGTCCCCGTCCCCCCGCGTCTGTCCGCACGGGGCTGCGGAGGGCGCTCTGAGCCTCGTCAGCCTGCAGCGACCCGGCCGGAGGAGGAGGTGACTCGCAGCCAGCAGCGTGCCCCTCGGATGGCTTGTTTGCCATGCCCGCCTCGGCAGCAGCGGGAGGCTGACCTGGATCTTCGCGCCTTTTTCATTTTTAAGCAGCAGCTCATTTTCCTGAGCAGTCTTCTAGTGTGTCTTGTGGCCTCTGGATGTGTGAGCCCCCTCTGTGGGGAAGATGGAAGCAGCTTGCTTTATTGTTCTTAACACTCTTCTCCTTTCATTCCCATCTCAAGTCTGAGTCCTGGTAGGGATTTCTTGGCTGGGAGGATGTGCACGCGGTCCACTTAGCAGGCAGAATTAAACCCTCTCCGGAGTGATGGTACCAGGTCACAGCCCACCAGCAGTCCGGGAGCTGAGCACGCCTGTTCTCACCAACAGGTGCTGCTGTCGGCCCTTTACAAATGTTGCAAATGTACTCGGGCTGTAAATGGTAAACGGCCCTTCGTCGCGAGTTTCACTTCCATTTCCCTGATTGCCACACAGGCCATGGTTCTCTTCATCTCTTCACTGGCCATCTGGGTCTCTCTCGAAGTACTGCTTCAGGTGTTTGGCTCACATTCTGTTGAGTTACTGGTCTTTACCCACGTGGGGCTGCTTTCCGTCCTGTGCACCGGTCTCTGGGTGAGGATAAGTCTCAGGTCGAGTCTGGCATTTCTCATCCCTTCAATGTGTGCCTTTTTGTTTCACTTTATTATGGAAATTTCCAAACGTGAGACTAGAGAGACGAGCATGAACCAGGGGATGTTCCCATCACCCAGCGTCAGCAGTTAACGTAATACAATCAGTCCTCGTCGCTTCCTTCCCACCCTCCCTCTTCCTCCCTGGAGTAAATGAAGCAAGTACTAGATGTCACATCATCTGTAGCTATTTCAGAGTGTATCTCTAAAATGTAGGGACTCTTTTGTTTCATTTTTTGAGACAGAAAGTATGTAGTTCTAGCTGGACTTGAATTCGCTCTGTAGCCCAGATTGGCCTTGAATTTGCAGCAGTCGCCCTGCCTCCGCCTCCTGAGTCCTGGGATTATAGACATGGGCCACCACGCTGGCTCCTCACTCTCTTTTTCTCTCAATATGTTTACTGTCCTCTTATCACGTCTAAAAAATAATAAATCCTGACCCAGTTGTTCTGTATGTTGTGTATAAGCTTTTTCCATCGAGGTCCTTTATTCTGTTAGCTTTCTGTTTTTCTTTGCAGTACCAGAGATTGAACGTGGCCTGGTGCATGCCAGGCAAGTGCTCTACCACTGAGCTACATCCTCAGCCCTTTTCAGTTTTGTTTTTGAGACAGGGTCTCACTCACCAAGCTGCCCAGGGAGGCCTTGAACTTGTGTCCCTCCTGCCTGAGCCTCCTGAGTAGCTGGGAGTTCAGGGGTATGCCACTGCACCTAGTCTCTTACTTTTACTGCTGTTAAATTGGTTAGTCTTCCCTTATGGATTATAGTTTTAGTGCCTCGTGTGAGAAATCTTTCCTCATCTCATGCCATAAAGGTATTTCATTTTAAAAGTTCTGCATTGTGTATCTAGGTCTTTGTTTCATTAAGAGTTAGTTGTGGTGCATTGTGATCAGGTTAACGCCCTGATGATACCTTTCCATTTGGATGACTCGTGTTGTCCTACCCCACCTCGTTGAAGTGCTTCTTTTCCAAGTGAACGACTATCTTGATAGTAAGTTTATAACAGCAGGCAGGAGAGTCCTAACAAGCATGATTGAACGTGGCGGAAAGCAGGAAAGTATGTGAGAACATAAGCCAGGCCATACCTCTGTGTCCCGTGGCTGCCACGATGGGGTCTGGGGAACTGATCTGCCGTCCTCCTCTGCTCGCTAGGTACGGCTATAACTGTGTGATCTACGGCTGGGACCCCACCTGCATGATGGGCCATGAGTGGATCCGGAACATGAACGTGCACAGCCTGCCTCACGGCCACCACCAGCCTTTCTACAACGTGCTGGTGGAGGATGGTTCTTGTAGATACGCAGCCCAAGGTAAGGAGCTACTGTGCTAGGGCCTACGGCCACACCTTGGGTTGGCAGTGTAGTCAGAGAGGGTGGGTGTTCCTTGACTAACCTCAGAAGGGCTGATACTCAGGTCACATGGGTGGGCATGCACCGGTGCAGCCTTACCAAGTGTGAAGCAGTTACACACACACACACAGCTAGGACCCTGTGCTAGTGCTGTTGCCAACCTGTGATCTGTTGGTCACTGCCTATGCCAGTCAGATTGCAAACAGTCCCGCGTCCCAGGCCCCCTTCCCAAGCTTGCCTGGAGGAGCCTCCCCAGGCCTGGCTGCCAGCTGCACTGCCCCAGAGTCACCCTCATGTGGCCGTTTATGGGAGCTGCAGTCCGCAGCACAGGCCCCGACTGCCCCAGCCAACACCTAGCTGCCTGGTGACTTTTGCTTGGTGTTTGGAGTGACTGCCAGTTTTAACAGGTGTCACATCTGAATAGGGACTGATGGAGCCTGAGGAGACAGGTTAGAGGCCAAAAGGCCCTCAGTGTGAGTCTGACTTTCCTCTGTCCCTTTTGAATTGCACCTCTGTTTGATAGATTGAATGTACTGTGTGTGGCCAAGGCATTCACATGAATGTTATTATTAAACAAGCATGAATGCTGTCATAGCGTGACCAGCAGCATTTTAATCAGTGTTAACTCCATTTGAGAGCCATCGTCGTCGTCGTCGTCATCATCATCACTTTACACACACAGACTAAATCACGTGAAGGCTGTTTATGTGTAGACTTACGGGGTGTAAGTTCAAAGCCAGGCAGCTGAGCAGAGCCTCATCTTGAACCATCACACCACACCTCTTCGTGTCGGACCCACTAGATCCAGTGATAGAAATACTGGTGTCAGGATGTCAGGTGTGGCACAGAGGCTGGAAAGGCCCGGGGGTGTAGCTCAGAGACAGAGAGCTTGCCTAACACAGCCCAGCACTGGGGAAAAGTTTTTCTCCTGATTGTTGTTAATTCATCAGAGGCTGAGGGAGATGCCTCTGCAGCAGTAATAGCAGGAGAAATCTGTATACCAACACTGCAGGTCCCTTAACCTCTGCCAGAGTGACGGACAAGGTGTAAGGGGGTTGACGTGTTGCTCCCCGTATCAGAGGGAGGCTCCAGTGGCCATGTGCTTGAACTTTTGAAGCTATGTCAAAAAAATCATGCCAATAATTTCTAGAAATCAGAAAGTGACTTGGAAATTACAGAGTGACATGCTGGGCCGTGTGTGCCGACACTGATCACCTGGTACAAACTTACGCTGTGCATCATACTGAGTATCACAGAAATCACGGGGAATGTTCTTCTTTTCAGCACTATGCGCCGTGTCCCCAGCTTCATTGCAAGCAGTCATTGTCCCAGCGTCATGTTGGCATGAAGATTTCAGTATTTGGTACTGAGTTTCTAGACTGGAAAATGGGCTTTTTGGAGTAGGTATTTGGCTTCAGTTGTGCTGAGTTTGTCCTGTCGAAGATGCAGGAAGGAATTCACCTCTCACCTGAATAAACAGGCAGGGTAAGGTTTACGGTCAGAGTATTCATTACTGAAAAATGATTGTCTGCCTTTCAGTGTCACCTTCTCTAAAATTGAAATTGCCCTGAGAGATTGTGAGTAATGCTAGCAGCCTACCTTGTTTAATTTGAGGTTTTGAGACTTAGACACCCTTAGCATGAAGCTGTTCCTGCACTACTCTGTGTGGTTCCCCTGCGCTGGGACCTCGCTCCTGTTTCCACAGGCCGGGGCAGTGGTCCTGGGAGAGCTGCTTCATCGCACCCAGCACCCCTGCGGCTCTCCTTGCGGGGCGGGGGGGCCTCTCCTGGGCCAGCTCCATGGCTCTAGGACACTGCTACAGCCCCTGGCCTCTGGGGCCCCTGGATCCTCAGGCCACTCTCCAGCGCTGTTTGTCCCGAACTCCTGTGTGGCCACTCCTGTGGGTTGCTCCTGTGTGTGCCATCTCACTGTGTGGCACCACTCAGGCACTCTTCCTCCTCTGGCTCCATTGTCCTCATCATTCCTTTGCTGGTGTGAGCTCATTGCATAGCTGTGGCTGCTCTGCCCCTTGGCATATGGGCTTCCACCTTTGTCACCACCTCCTGAGGCACCCCCACGGGCCTGCCCCCCTGCAGGGCATTTCCTGCGCCACAGCCGCTGGCAGCCTGGGCTGGGCCTGGGGGTTTCCTGCTGGAAAACCAAGTCCCCCAAGTCTGCCCCCATCCTGCCCTGCATGCCACCCAGCTGCCCACATTTTGTTGTTGAAGTTCCTTGAACAGTCTTGCTCACCTCCAGGTCCTCACACAGGTGGCTGCTCCTGACAACAGGAGGTCTGGTCTAGTGTCATCTCCTTCCCGAAGCTTTTCTCACTCATGCCCTGCGCCTCCCTGAGCTCTCTGTCCTTCTGCGTCAGCACTTTGTGTCCAGTGTTTCCTGTGGAATGACAGGGCTGCCTCTCCCGGCCTCAGCTCCGATACCGAAGTGGCAGAGTCTGCCCTGTCCACTCGGTGTGTCCCGGCACCTCGGGTCATTCCAGACCTAGGAGATGCTCTCGTTTGGCTGGGGAAAGTGGGTCCCTGTGCCAGGGAGAGAGAGACAAGAGCCAGTGAGAGGACAGATAGGAAGATGGCACTTACAAATAGAAGTGTGAGTGGAGTGAGTAACGAAGATGTGGGTTGTGGGGTTTTTTACAATTTTGGATTAAGAACATTTTTAAACATGTGAACTGGATTAAGAATACATTGCCAGGTGTGGTGGCGCACGCCTATAATCCCAGCACACTGGAGGCTGAGGCAGGAGGATCACCGAGAGTTTGAGGCCAGCCTGGGCTACACAGTGAATTCAAGGCCATCCTGCACTACCTAGTGAGACCCTGTCTCAAAAAAAAAGAAAAAAGAATACATCATTTACCCCATCGACCCTCCAGTAGGTTCAACAGATAGCACCATGATTCATCTGTATTTAGACTCTAGTTACTTTACTGTTTGAAAGAATATTGCAGACTTTTTGACCTCCATACTTAATCATGCATCTATGAATAAGGTCATTTCTCTACAATGAAGCAGTAGTGTATCACACTTGCCAGATAACAGTGTTCCATAATATCTGATGTTCACTTAGCTTTCAGATTTCCCAGTTGCCACAAGTCTTTTAAAGCATTTATTGTTGTTGCTCGAAAATTAAGATCAACCATTATTCAAGAATGGTTACTCGTTCCTCATCCTTTTCCGCTCTTGTCATTACTTAAGAGTTTTTGAAGAACCCAGGCCAGGTGTCTTGTAAACTGTCTAACAGTGTGGGTTTGTCTTATCGTCCGCGAACCAGAGGTTCAATCTGAGCCTCGATAGACGAGGATAAATGTTTTCTCCGGGGCAAATTTACTGTCAGTGCTGTCTACTGCATGTTGCGTCTCACCCACTGCCCCGGCGCTCAGTGCCCGTCAGCAGGGATGCTGAGTTTGACGAGGTGACTCGGTGAGGGACGGTTTTCCCCCTGTAAGTAGCAGTGAATCCATGAAGTTGTACGTGACATTTGTGGATACCTCTTTTCCCAGCGACCTGTGACGTTACAGTTTGTTCTAGCATCGGTTAGCTGTCCTGCTGAAAGCATTGCACAAGACTGCAGCATGGGAGATTTCTGCTTCCGCTCTCAGTTCTGTGAACAAGAGACTTTCTCTCCTGGTCACCTCTCCGCTCAGCCTCTCTCCCTGCCTGTCTCTTACTGTAGATCCCTGGGTTTTTATTTATTCAATGCTTTATAGTCATTTGAGACAACTTTATGCTCCCACGAGCCCATGTGTAGCTGAGACCGCACGAGACTTCTGTGGGGGTCCTGGGGATTAATCTCAGAGCCTTTTCACCAAGCTACATCCCGGCACTTTTTATTTTTATATAAGGTCTTGCTGAGTCACTAAGGCACCTAAGCTGGGGCTCCAACTCTTCTGCCTCAGCCTCCCAGAGGGCTGGGATAACAGGCGTGAGCCACCACGCTGAAGCGAGCGGCGAAATTCTTTAAACACATTCAGATACAGTTTTGAATGTTTCTAGATTAATTTATTTTGTTTTAAACGTCTCTTGATTTAAATGTTCAGCCTTTGGTGTCAGTGATCCTGTTAACTTGAGACATTAATAATGCTTTTCTAATCATTATCCCTCCGCAGAGAGTTGAAGAATGAATTTAAACCATAAACGTAGATGATGTCTTTAGTCTGCACAGTTAAGAGAATTCTTCCCGCCGTGTGTTAGCTCTCCCCTGAGCAGCAGCTTGCATGTTCATAACTTCCTGCTCCCACCAGGGGGCGTGCTCCAGCACTGCCTTGGCCCCTGGTGGACATCCCAACTTCCACATAGATGTTTTGGTACCAATGAAACAGGGTCACAGATGTTCTGGACCGAAGTCAGCCCACTCACAGTGGAAGGTCAGGAATTGAGCTGCCGTGGGAAATCTAGTGCTTAAATGCTTTGTAACGCCGATTCACTTGGTAGCGTGCCTGGAACATATCTCCTCACCTGGGGTCGGTTCCCTGTTCCATAATCAGTCTGACAGTTCCATAGTAAGCAGTCCATACATGGTGGCAAGCGTGGTGATGTGAGTGAGGACCCCCATGCCAGGTGCAGGTATAAAATGATGCAGCCATTTCGGGGGGCTCTTCGGCATTCTCTTTAAAGTTATAAAAACCGTAAGTATTTATTCCCTTGTAGCCCAGTGGTCCCACCCATTGTCCCTTGCCTAAACACGCATTCATACTTGTACACAAGGAGGCTGGGGCAGCGGGCCCTTGTTGAAAATAGCAAAACATCTGTCATTCATAAAGACTTGACTAGACATTGGGGGATCTAGCTGGACTGTGGAATACTAAGCTGCAATGAAATAAATCAGTTTCAGGTAAATACTGCCAGTATATTTTGTGTAAATAAGCACACATAAATCCCCATTTTCCGTGAGGAAGTCCACCAAGAAAGACATACACTGCTGGGGGGCCGCTGCTGGGGGGGCAAGGGATGCCCTGGACTCAAGGGCACATGTCCCCAGTAGGGACTCATATTTTGAAAATTTTAAATAAACACATTTCTCTGAAAATTTCAAGGACATCTTGAAAGACTACCCAGAATTTTCCAGAATGTTTTAAGTGTTCCCTGGATTGTCTTTTGCTCATTAAGTTTTGTGCTTCTTAGATTTATCATTCCTCCTCAGGTACACTTTTGGAAAAACCTTCTTATTTAATGGATTGGTGTTTTCCCTTCCTGAGACACACAGTTGCCAACGTCATCGTCATTGCTTTCTCCCATAAAGAAGCTGGCTTCCTTCTTTGCTCTCTTGCTGCTTAGCAGGCTCAGAGCCCCGGCAAGCAGATGTGCTGAGGCCCGGCCTCGTCCTTTCCAAGAGCCACAGACTGGCATTTACCTCAGTGTCCCTGCCTGGACTTTTCAGAAGGGGCTCTGGTTTGGGGCCCACATTCAGAATTATGTGCAGTAGTAGCGTTGTCACACTGTCCCAGCAGATTTGTGGACAGTGCCCTGTGTTCACGCTTCTTCCCTCCTGCGTGCCCAGCGCTCGGGCCACCGAGCTGGTACCCCGCTGCTCACCGCTCAGTAACACAGAACGAGGCGAGGGCCCTGGTGGCAACGCCACAGTGCACCTCTGTGTTTCCTAGAGCAGTTTCCTGCCCTGAGTACTCGCAGGCGTTTGGGTCTGGAGAATTCTTTGCACTGGGGTTGTCCCGTGTACTGTAGAAAGTGTATTCACATCCCTGGCCCTACCCACTACACACCAGGAGCAGCAGCTAACCCTTGACAACCACAAATGTCTTCAGGCCTTGCCAAATACGCCTCTGGGGACGGAATAGTCCCAGGTGAGCACCACATCTCTAGACTAACTGACCCCAGGGCAGGTGTTCAAAGTACCTGACAAATTTTTTTTAATTTAAAATATT
>PVJO010017722.1:0-38395 GCA_004026905.1 Hystrix cristata | reverse complement strand
ATGACTTCAATGAATCACACATGCATCCCAGACCTTGTGACATGTCTTTTATAATGCCAACAAATATTTCTGTATTTGTGAAGGTATACAATGCAGTGGGCGCTCTGGCCAAGGCTGTCTATGAGAAGATGTTCCTGTGGATGGTCACCCGCATCAACCAGCAGCTGGACACCAAGCAGCCCAGGCAGTACTTCATTGGTGTCTTGGACATTGCTGGCTTTGAGATCTTTGATGTGAGTTAGCAGAAACTTGTAGCAGAAAAGTTGACAAATCTTCTTGTTGCAGTCATGCATTAAAAGGATCTATGAAACATAGTTGTATTATAAACTTAACTGACACATGAAAGAGAACCAAAATTCCTCCATGAAAAGGCCTGAATTTTAGAAGGAGCCAGACTTGGATTTACATTCCAGCTCTGTCAACTCCTAGTTGTGTGGTAATGGTATGGTGTCTAAGTGATCATTGAGCAGTTTCAATGAGGACCCGCAGGGAGAGCACTTAGTGCTACATATAACACACTCACTTCTGAGCTCTTCTACCAGTCAAGAGATATTCTGAATTTAAAGTCCTTAGCA
Organism: Hystrix cristata; assembly: GCA_004026905.1. Taxonomy (NCBI): domain Eukaryota; kingdom Metazoa; phylum Chordata; class Mammalia; order Rodentia; family Hystricidae; genus Hystrix; species Hystrix cristata. The sequence continues at coordinate 37,820 of PVJO010017722.1, read as the reverse complement.
TAGTCCCCAGTGCACAGTCAGAACCCAAGAGATGATACAAAGAAGATGGTAAGAGCAGTGATGGAATCAAAGATGGTGGTGGGAAAGACAATGACAAATTCTGTGAAAGACTTTATGATTCTTATCTGCCTAATAAAGGGAAATGAAGTGTGTTTTAATATTAGGATAATTTCTGCAATACCTCAGTATAGAGGATAGAAATGGCATTGTAAATAAACTCTTATTTGTCTGCCTACAAAAGAATGCTATATAGCTTACTTTACTACTAATAAGGCTTCTGAGCCCTTCTACCCCACAGCAGTATTTCCAATGTGTCATACAGAGGTCCCATTTCCAAACTTTTTGCTATGTGTGAGCTCATAGAAATTGGATGAAATCTGAGGAAGGGGCTTTCTACAGGCAGGACAAACCTGTAGCATCCTAAAAGGGCAGTCAGCCCAGCCAATTAAGAAATGTACCTTTCAAAGAGACTCTTTCATTATAAACTGAGCATTAATTTGTATTTTCCACACATTAGTTCAACACCCTGGAGCAGCTGTGCATCAACTTCACCAACGAGAAGCTCCAACAGTTTTTCAACCACCACATGTTCGTGCTGGAGCAGGAGGAGTACAAGAAGGAGGGCATCGAGTGGGAGTTCATTGACTTCGGGATGGACCTGGCTGCCTGCATCGAGCTCATTGAGAAGGTTTGCTTGCTTTTTTCAGGACACAGATTATACTGATTATACAAAAGAAAATCATAAAACCTTGGCATAGGCCTTGGGAAAAATTTCTACTTGTGTACTAAAATGAAAATTCCTTCTTTGGTGAACTATGAAGTGGCTATTCTGGTAAAAGGGGACTGAATATTTTCTATAAAGTCCAGCAGACTGTACCTACACATGGTCTGCAATGCAAAGCCTTACATTTAAAGCCATCTTTCCCTGTTAAAAACAGCACCGATTAGAATATTTTGCACTTGTATGTTTACTGTAGCTTCATTATTACTACATTTGAGGTATAAATTTTCAGTACTTTAAAGCAAATGCTTTCAACTCCAGTTCTGCCAAAGACTCCCAAGAGTCCTTACCATAAACTCCACAAAAGCACAGTCCTCGTCTGCTTTACTCTGTCATATTCTGGAGCCTGACATAGCACCACATTCTTGATAGATATTTCAAAATTCATATGGCATTAGTTGCTTTTCATTCTTCCAGCCAATGGGCATCTTCTCCATCCTGGAGGAGGAGTGCATGTTCCCCAAGGCAACAGACACCTCCTTCAAGAACAAGCTATATGAACAGCATCTTGGAAAGTCCAACAACTTTCAGAAGCCCAAGCCGGCCAAAGGCAAGGCTGAGGCCCACTTCTCACTGATTCACTACGCTGGCACTGTGGACTACAACATTATTGGCTGGCTGGACAAGAACAAGGACCCCCTGAATGAGACCGTGGTAGGGCTGTACCAGAAGTCTTCAATGAAAACCCTGGCTTACCTCTTCTCTGGAGCAGCAGCTGCTGCAGAAGCAGGTGATTTTCAATAAATTAATATTTTACTTAATGTATAAAACAAAGAGGGAGCCTATCTTATAATTGCTTATGTTTTCTTTGCCCCCTCAGAGGCTGGTGGTGGTAAGAAAGGTGGCAAGAAGAAAGGTTCCTCTTTCCAGACTGTGTCTGCACTCTTCAGGGTACCACCTTCATTTTCTCTCCAATTGGATTTAGAATATTAAATTCTGTTCTTTAGTGTGGAAAAGGGGAGGTAATCTTTCAAAAATTCTAAAACTCTGTATGACAGGATGATAGGTCAGATAATCGTGTTAGAAATGAGTTTTAGAGAGTTTCAGGATAGTTTAGAAGAGATACCTCAGTTGTTAAGACATGGAAGCCAGGAGGGATAAGAGTGAATTATAGAAGTATCAGATGACAATATTCAATTTTATGACTTAAGAATAAGATCGTTTGCCACTGAAAGGATTTCACTGGGATAAGATTAAGAATAGCATAAGATTTGCTGGAGCCTTTGGGAGCCTCCAAGAGATTAAGGTGCTTAAGTATAAAGTAGTAATAAACTGAAATTAGCGGATTTTAAAAGTTGAAGATAGATGGATAATGGTGGAAATTGGAGAGTGAGTCAGAAGAAGAAAATATAGAGGGATTGGGGATTTAGCTCAGTGGGAGAACACTTGCCTAGCAAGCACAAGGCCCTGAGTTTGATTCCCAGCACCACTCTGCCCAAAAATATATAAGAAAACAATTCGATGTGATAACAAAAGGCTCTTTAGGAAAATTTACTCTTCTCTTGACAATTTTATCCATAATTGTACCTCTAACAATTGAAGCTCTAGTTATTCTGGAAAAACAGAGTTTCATAGCACAGAAAACTTTTTATATTTGGTAACATTGCTGGCAGTTTTATACTTACTCCCAGAATGAGGATTAAAAGGTCACTTCCTATGTATATCAGCAGGAAGATATAGCTCTGAATCTAAAAGGAATAAGCATATGATGAAAGAGGTAGAAATAACTGAAATTGTGTCAAGAAAGCATTGAGAGAGTTGGAGAAAGATACTGAATTAATAGTGAAACCAGACCACATACGTAGGCAAAAGAGTGTGGGCACAGTATTCCCATATGTTAGAATGTCATACTGAATTTAAAACATATGCTAGGTAATTAAACATCAGTGAGCAACTGCTTCAACAGCTTATAGAAACATATGCTTATAACACAAAATATCAAGCAAGAGAACATGCTGGGAATGTGAAAATTCTGGAGATAACTTAGAAAATTCCAATATGGATATATTCAACAGAAATGAACGAATGTCATGGGCCACAATCATTATATCTGCACATATGAACGTATAAAAACAGTGCATTTTAAAACCAAATATTTATGTGACCCCATAGGAGAATCTGAATAAGCTGATGACCAATCTGAGGAGCACTCACCCCCACTTTGTGCGGTGCATCATCCCCAATGAAACTAAAACGCCTGGTAAGACACTTTTGATATCCATCCAGACGAGCTGCAGTGTGTCTGCTACAGGCCAGGAAATGTGGCCCCTGCATTCCTTCTTTCAGGTGCCATGGAGCACGAGCTTGTCCTGCACCAGCTGAGGTGTAACGGTGTGCTGGAAGGCATCCGCATCTGCAGGAAAGGGTTCCCGAGCAGAATTCTTTATGCAGACTTCAAGCAGAGGTTAGATATTTTAACTCTGAATGATTTTAAGAGGTCCCTGTTTTTTAATTTTTAAAATTATTTTAACAGAAAGAATCCTTCTATTAATACTTTAACCGTCTATTAAAATTCAATAGAAGACAAATTTAGAATATTTATGGACACGTGAAAAGTACGAAATCTTCTGAATACATAGAGGAAAAGGGGAAAATGTGATTCTTTTTTGTTTGACTACCCAATGGCTGTGTTCTTTCTATGGCAGAAGATTTCTTGATGACAACAACCATATCATTTGTTTGTTTGGCTTAAACAGATACAAGGTATTAAATGCAAGTGCTATCCCTGAAGGACAATTCATCGACAGCAAGAAGGCTTCTGAGAAGCTCCTGGGGTCCATTGACATTGACCACACCCAGTATAAATTTGGTCACACCAAGGTGATGTCCCCTAAATCCAATCTGATGCTCTTCCTGTCCCTTTGAACTTCATGTATGGTTTCTGATCTGCAGCATTGCCCCTGCACAGGTCTTTTTCAAAGCTGGTCTTCTGGGGCTCCTAGAGGAGATGAGAGATGACAAGCTGGCCCAACTGATTACACGAACCCAGGCCATGTGCAGAGGGTTCTTGGCAAGAGTGGAGTACCAGAAGATGGTGGAGAGAAGGTATTAATAAGGATAATGTACTTCACCCCATCGTCGTAGGTATTTTAATTCTGTTCTGTGGTATAACCTGATTTTGAACATGTCTGTTCCTATCATAGAGAGTCCATCTTCTGCATCCAGTACAATGTCCGTGCCTTCATGAATGTGAAGCACTGGCCCTGGATGAAGCTGTATTTCAAAATCAAGCCCCTGCTCAAGAGTGCAGAGACAGAGAAGGAGATGGCCAACATGAAGGAAGAATTTGAAAAAACTAAAGAAAGTCTTGCAAAAGCTGAGGCCAAAAGAAAAGAGCTGGAAGAAAAAATGGTAGCTCTGATGCAAGAAAAAAATGACCTGCAACTCCAGGTTCAAGCTGTGAGTACCAGACCCCACTTTTGCAATCCAATGCTAAAATTTCAGCTCTGTGATCACTAAGACAGGCTCTCAATTCCATGGAACTAAGTGGCTGGTTATACATTTTTTTCCTAATTCACATCTCCTTTGGATACTCTACATTAAAAATCCCATTCTGAGGTCCCAATAAATATCCAGAGGATTGGGGTAAAATATTTGATCAACAGTCACTGTATAATCCACAGTTTGTGTTCCAAAACTATCACTGACATATTAAATTATTCTCTGTATCTTTGAATTCAGAAAAGGAATTGATTTGTTCCATTTGGCCTACAGATTTTTGATACATGGTTTAAAATTTTTCAACTAGATGAATTGCGAATATTTAGATTGGCTCTGTTACATTACTGTACTTTGTATAGAGAAGGATTTTCCAAACTGAGGAGAAGTTCATCATGCCTTCAAGAATCAAGAGATAATTGAAGGGAGTCATTAAACTGAACCAAGTATTCTCCTTCCCTTTTGGTACAGGACGACCTCTCTTTGACAGTATTCCATGCACTGCCCAGTTGGTAAATATTTGATGAATTCCAGATCCTAGTGATACAAATTTGAGCTAGAAACAGTGCCTGGGTTGTCACAAGTTTATATTCAAACTCCTATTTTTTCTCATAAGAAACACACTTCTTACTTCTCTAAGCACCACATTTTAATATGTCTCCTTCCCCTTAGCTTTTCCCGGTGTTCCCTTTAATTCCAAACTGTTATGTCACTGGAGGACATGCCTTCCCTTTAAGTCATTTTTCTGATATTGCCACTTCCTCTCACCAACCTTCTAGACACTAAGTCCTTTGTTTATTAGTCTTTACATACTCAAGTTTTCTAAAAATAAAAACTAAATAAAAAAAACTGATCTGAAATTATATACCAACATGTTAAAAATAGGTTATAGCAAATACATCAGTGTGGTAATTTTATCATGAGCCGTAATTTAAATTTCTTTTTTAAAAATGTCCAGTTTTGTAATAAATGCCCATTTAGTATTTGCTCGTTGGTGGAAAGCTAATAAAAATTAATCCGATGCCTCAAAACATAATTTACTTATTTAGTTTCAAAATATTAATACTATTTGAACACATTCAAGGAATTAAAATTTAAATGTATCTATTGTTTCTCCACAGGAAGCGGATAGCTTGGCTGATGCAGAAGAAAGATGCGACCAGTTAATCAAAACCAAAATCCAGCTTGAGGCCAAAATCAAAGAGGTGACCGAAAGAGCTGAGGATGAGGAAGAGATCAATGCCGAGCTGACAGCCAAGAAGAGGAAACTGGAGGATGAGTGCTCGGAACTGAAGAAAGACATAGATGACCTTGAGCTGACTCTGGCCAAGGTTGAGAAGGAGAAGCATGCCACAGAGAACAAGGTATGAAACACATTCTGCTATACTTTATAGAGGTTCTGCCACCCAACAAAGCTGCTCTGCAGCAGAAATGATCTCCTTCTGAACTCCTGCAGGTGAAGAACCTCACAGAGGAGATGGCAGGCCTGGATGAAACCATCGCTAAGCTGACCAAGGAGAAGAAGGCCCTCCAAGAAGCCCACCAGCAGACCCTGGACGACCTGCAGGCAGAGGAGGACAAAGTCAACACCCTGACCAAAGCGAAAACCAAGCTAGAACAGCAAGTGGATGATGTAAGGCTAAAATCATGTCAAAATAATTTCGTATTTTATAACTGAGTAAAAGCACAGGTTTGTATTCTTATGATGCAATGAAGACTCACCAAGTGGTTCCCAGGAATGAAAAATACAGAACATGCCCCCCTACAAGGACCAAGATATACACAAGAAAACTTTTAAAAACAAGGAAAGTTAGTTGTAATATGGAGAAAAAAAATTAAGGGAAGGAGGTTTTGTGTGCTCACCAAAAAAAGCTGTACAAACAAAACAGGTCCTTGACTGAGCTACAGGAAGATAAAGGGATGAAGTAGTAATGATCAATGACATTTACCCTCGGAGGAACAAAGGAGACTCTGAAGAAAGAATGTGGAAGATAAATCTGACTTGAAACACCATCTGATATGTAACAAAGAGCCCACTGAAAATGTATCAGTAAGGGAGGCATTAACAAAGGTCATGGTTTGGAATGATCCCCATGGTGTCCATCCCATGTGGTGAAAAATAGAGTAAAATGGATTCCAGTGGAGAGATATACAAGGCACAATGTCTCAGTAGTTTGTTGTACAGTTTAGCACATCTTACCTTGTAAATAATGAATCCTTGGACTAGGTAAGTACCAACAAGCATAGAGTTGATGGGACAAATCTCCCTAATGCATAGAAAAATATTTTGCTAAAAAGATAAGAATTAAAGTTTAAAAGTTCAACCTTAGAAAAAGTGGTGCCTTTCTAGAAACTGTATTAACAGTTTGTTAATATTTAGCTGGAAGGTTCTTTGGAACAAGAAAAGAAAATCCGAATGGATCTAGAAAGAGCAAAGAGGAAGCTGGAGGGAGACCTAAAATTGGCCCAAGAATCCACAATGGATGTGGAAAATGACAAGCAACAACTTGATGAAAAACTTAAAAAGTAAGCGGTAAGGACAAAAGTTTTAGGGGGTAATTACTACTAATATTTCTATGACTGATATATAAAATACTTGTCCAACAGAAAAGAGTTTGAAATGAGCAATCTGCAAAGCAAGATTGAAGATGAACAAGCTCTTGGTATGCAGCTGCAGAAGAAGATCAAGGAATTACAAGTAAGTACATGATTCCCACCAGTCTAATCGACAAGAAAAATGACTGATACAAGAAGCTGAGATTGTATTCTTCACCACTTCCAGGCCCGCATTGAGGAACTGGAAGAGGAAATCGAGGCAGAGAGAGCTTCCCGGGCCAAAGCAGAGAAGCAGCGCTCTGACCTTTCCCGGGAACTGGAGGAGATCAGTGAGAGGCTGGAAGAAGCTGGTGGAGCCACTTCTGCACAGATTGAGATGAACAAGAAGCGGGAAGCGGAGTTCCAGAAAATGCGCAGGGACCTGGAGGAGGCGACCCTGCAGCATGAAGCCACAGCGGCCACCCTCAGGAAGAAGCACGCAGACAGCGTGGCTGAGCTTGGGGAGCAGATTGACAACCTGCAGCGGGTCAAGCAGAAGCTGGAGAAGGAGAAGAGTGAGATGAAGATGGAGATTGATGATCTTGCTAGCAACATGGAGACTGTCTCCAAAGCCAAGGTACGACCATGATCTAAATCCCAAAGAGATTTCTGCAGAACAAGCATGAAACTTTCAAGAATCCTTAGTAACTAGGAGGAGGCTGAGACAATAAGAGAGAAGACACAGGAGATGAGGAATAACCCCAGTCTGCTCACTCTTTATTTGAGAATAGCCATGCCCCAATAATACGGAAAGTTACAACTTAAACTCTTTCAAATGAAAAATACAATCCAAGAATCCATTTGTGACATGTTATTTATTTATTTATTTATTTGGTGCTGGGGATCGAACTCAGGGCCTGTGAAAGTACTCTAACCACTGAGCTAAATCCCCAGCCTCCATTTGCAACATTTTAAACACTTCACATTGATTATTGGGCTTTTAATTTTCCCCTTAAACACAAATACAATTTGTTTCTAATGAACACCTCATGAGCTAAATAGGGTATCATTATTCTCATATCATGGCTAAAACAATTTAGTAAAGACACAGAATTCACAAAGCCACTTCCACTTTCTGAATGCAGGGAAACCTTGAGAAGATGTGCCGCACACTAGAAGATCAACTGAGTGAACTGAAGACCAAGGAGGAGGAGCAGCAGCGGGTGATCAATGAGCTGACAGCGCAGAGGGCACGTCTGCAGACCGAATCAGGTGGGCCATTTACTGGTGTTTACCTTCAATGACAAATTCACCCTGGATGTTCAATTTGCTCAAAACTCCGGCACTGAATTACTTAAAATCATATATTATCTCCCTGGGAGGCATTCACTAATACCTGGCATCGGGCCCATTTGGTTTTAAACATTTATTGGAAGAAAATTTAGCATTAATCAAAAAGTTATCAAATACAAAGTACATCCTCAAAGTAACTCTTCACTTTTGAAATGTTTTCATAAGCTACTTGTTACTTTATTTTCCTCCACAGCCTATATATCATTAGTTCCATTTTAAAGTTGACAGGTGATGGGAATAATGAAGGAACCTACCCAAGAATGCTTACTCCAGTCTTTCCCTGAAGTCTTGCCAATTGCTGGCAACTAGTACAGTTGAGTAAGAAAATATTTAGGACTATGACCCAGCCAAGTAGAATTTAAGCAAGGCTTATATATTTTTATTAGTCAAATTGGAAAGTCTCAGTATTTACTCCTCTTCCTACTGATGTGCTCAACTCCCTACCAAAGTTAAGAGGTAAGAAGAGGGAAATTGTTTTATGGGTCATTTGGGTGAAGTAACAGCAGGTTAAAGTGTTGGAGAGCCACTCTGCTCTTTCATATTAATTCAAATGTTGCTCTTCTTATAGTAAGACTCAACATAAAGTTTTTATTATTGCTATAAAGGGGGAAGTACATTTCATGAAAAAGAAAAGCTGTATTTTCAAAGAGTCAAAATGTTCCTCATAGTTTCTCATCCTAACACTAGTGTTTATTACTAGTAAGTCAGTGATATGAAAAAAATTGTTTTTCTTATTAAATGTCAAAACAGATAACACTTCTAAGTAACTAGGTTAAAACTGGTGCTAAAAGTTTTTTCTCCTAATAAAATCAAGTGCATTTTCTGAATTATGGTACTTACAGAATTAAAGACAAATTTAAATGACATTTAGTTTGGGAATTCAATAGTCATCCAAATATAAAATTTCTTAATATAAAAATGCTTCCAGGATTTCCTTTTGAGCATCACTTCTGTTTACACAGTCAATGATTCAAAGCTTCCTATATTCTTTTTTTTAAATTAAGCTTCCTATTTTCCATAGAGTAAATTCTTTTTTTCAGTCAACTTTCAGTGGAAATTGGAAGCACAGCACTACTGCCTTAATTAAAAAGCATTGGGGGTATTTTGCTGGTTTGATTTATATTTCTTTTTAGACATGTTCCTTCATCACTTTCTACTATGATCAGATCATCTTAACTATTTGTTGAAATCTCTGGGGTTGTGCATATGCATGGAATCTTCCTCCATGCTTCTCCATGTTTCACATTTCTACATAGATTTTCTCATCAGGGATGAAGTGGATGTTGATGGTTTGTTGTAATCCATGCTCCCTATCATATTTCAGACTTGGCTCCCTTTTCCTGCTCCAGTTGTTATTTTAGAGCTTTAATTCCCAAAGTCAGGTTAAATTTTCTGGGTTTTGGTCGTTACAGGTGAATATTCACGCCAGCTGGATGAAAAGGACTCATTAGTTTCTCAGCTTTCAAGGGGCAAACAAGCTTTCACACAACAGATTGAGGAACTGAAAAGGCAGCTTGAAGAGGAGGTAAAGGTAAGCAGTACTTCTTATCATTATTGTTGTTTTTATTTGCATTTTGCCTACTTTCATGGGTTTTCTACTGGTGGTCTATTGGAATTTAGGGAATAAACACCAGTCTAAAGATATAAAAATTAAATTGCCTATCTCTACGCTTTCAGGCTAAGAGCGCCCTGGCCCACGCGCTGCAGTCCTCCCGCCACGACTGTGACCTGCTGCGGGAGCAGTACGAGGAGGAGCAGGAAGCCAAGGCCGAGCTGCAGAGGGCCATGTCCAAGGCCAACAGCGAGGTTGCCCAGTGGAGGACCAAGTATGAGACTGACGCCATCCAGCGCACGGAGGAGCTGGAGGAAGCCAAGTATGTTGTACTTATTAAAACAGAAATATCTCTGTTTAACAAAGTACATCAGCTATAAATACTACATGGGCAAAGGGTCCTGACTGCCAAAAAACCTCAACATGCATGAACATAAATCTAAGCAAGAGATGCAAATACCTTAGGTAGCCTAGGGAAAGAAATCACACTGGAGGGTATAAAGGAAAAGGATATGAGGCAATAGAAAGCTTAGTAATTATTTTGTAAAGGAGTGAACTTTTGATCTCCCTCCATTTACACAGGTTCTGACAGAATAAGAATCAATTGTAGTCTCCTGTACCTCTGCTCTATCTCAGTTACTGATGTAATAATTGATTCAGGATAATGGGCACATAAGAAAAAATAATCAGGCTTTCAAGAAAAGCTCCTCCTATTTAGATAGAAAATATGACTGTAGGGGGAAAAATAGAAATGTATAAAGACATATAAAAAGTATATAGAAGGGGCTGGGGATTTAGCTCAGTGATTAGAGTGCTTGCCTTGCAAGCACAAGGGCCTGAGTTCGATCCCCAGTATCACACACACACAAAAAAAAAGTATATAGAAAATGCTAAAATAACAAAGGAAAACATTGCTTTATAATGAACTAAATATTCAATGTAATTTAAAAGTTCGAGGCTGAATTGTAGTAAGAAGTAGCTGGATAAGAACAGACCTACTTATGCAACAGAAAGTTTAAGACAACATCTACTTGTCTATTCTGTGAATAATGTACAACCCAATTAATGTTTTAGTGAAGCCTTAGAAGATATTCTTAGGTGTATTCTCAAGGCAAAATTTATATTGATTTGGGAAAGTTTTTTGTTAGCAGGCTAATGGAAAAATGGCCTAAAATAAGGATACAACTAAACAGACAAAGTAAATTTTTCAATTTGATATATCTGATATTTGAGTCCTTAATATGTGTGACATCCTTCTTATACAGAAGCAAAGATTACCAAAATATAGACTCTACCTTCTGGGGATTAAAAATAAATGGAGACAAGACACAGACATAAGTAATAGTAATTCAAGGTACACAGTAATCTTCCATAAAGAAAGAATAAACCAGTTATCTTGAAGGATAAAATGTTGGCTGAGCCTCATCATCAGTTGCCTTAAAGCCAGACTATGAAGTGTGGCAATACTGAAATTTCGTCACTTTTAATATTTGGTGGGAAGGGAAGAGCAATGAGTTAACATAGAACTGGATGTACAAACAAGCTTGAGAAGCAATATACTGAAGAAATCTAACTGTGGAAATCGCTCACTTGTGCTCACTTTGAAACACCCAATTCTACCGATAGCCATTTACTTCTATTACCCATATTACAGGAAGAAGCTGGCTCAGCGTCTACAGGATGCTGAAGAGCATGTAGAAGCTGTGAATGCCAAATGCGCTTCTCTGGAGAAGACAAAGCAGAGACTGCAGAATGAGGTTGAAGACCTCATGATTGATGTGGAAAGATCCAATGCTGCCTGTGCAGCTCTGGACAAAAAGCAAAGGAACTTCGATAAGGTATTTTGTCTAACTTCTGCTTCAATATTCAATATACAATTTGACACATGATTATTCAACTATAGCTTGTTCCCTTCAGTGGGCCTCATTAAAGACACCTAAGGGCTGTTCTTAGCAGCTCTTGCTCCACTGGTAGGTAGGGGTGTGTGTCTGTGTGTCAGAGTGTGTGTGTGTGTGTGTGTGTGTGTGTGTGTGTGTGTGTGTGTCTAAGATTCCTTTGCTTTCTATTTTTATTCCTAATTATTTTTTAGTGCCAGATCAAGCTAAACTGTTTGAGAGTAGTCGGAATGGATAATTTTTATGCCATCAAACTTTCTCTACTAAATTTCTTGGCCATTCCTTGACCTTTAGATTCTGGCAGAATGGAAACAAAAATATGAAGAAACACATGCTGAACTTGAAGCATCTCAAAAGGAGTCGCGCTCACTTAGCACAGAGCTGTTCAAGATTAAGAACGCTTATGAGGAATCTTTAGACCAACTTGAAACCTTGAAGCGGGAAAATAAGAATTTGCAACGTGAGCACATTTTCTCTTTCTTTTAACAAAAGGTTTGGAAGAATGTTTTCCATCTCTGGACAATTTTCTATATATTTTTCACCAACAGAGGAGATTTCTGATCTCACTGAACAGATTGCAGAAGGAGGGAAACGTATCCATGAACTGGAAAAAATAAAGAAGCAGGTTGAACAAGAAAAGACTGAGCTTCAGGCTGCTTTAGAGGAGGCAGAGGTAGACATTTTTAATGTACACTCTAAGACAATTTAGAGAGGCATTAGGCTTTATTGGATGCAAATATCATTGTTAAATCAAGAGAAATGAAAAAATTTTATTCCATGTATTAACATGCACATAAGAATTGAACATGCATACAACTAACACTATCATATATTAAGAACTGTGCTAGAAACTGATAAAACAAAGATAAACCTCCACCCTCAAGGTGTGGAGAAGGAAGTATATGAAACCAATAATAACACATTGTACACATTCTATAATAATGGAAAAGGAGTATACTATGGTAACACAAATACAAGAAGTAATTTCTATTACCAGAATACTACACATTTCAATTCCTTTGTTAATGTCGCCTTTTGTGTCCTTAAGGCATCTCTTGAACATGAAGAGGGAAAGATCCTGCGCATCCAGCTTGAGTTGAACCAAGTCAAGTCTGAAATCGACAGGAAAATTGCTGAGAAGGATGAGGAAATTGACCAGCTGAAGAGAAACCACATTAGAGTCGTGGAATCCATGCAGAGCACACTGGATGCTGAGATCAGGAGCAGGAATGATGCCATCAGGCTCAAGAAGAAGATGGAGGGAGACCTCAATGAAATGGAAATCCAGCTGAACCACGCCAACCGCATGGCAGCCGAGGCCCTGAGGAACTACAGGAACACCCAAGGCATCCTCAAGGTGAATGACTCCAAGAGAAGTTTCAGGACAATAAGGTGACCCCAGCCCAGAGAACGTGATGTCTCAATGACTGTCATTCCACAGGACACCCAGCTGCACCTGGATGACGCCCTCCGGGGCCAGGAGGACCTGAAGGAGCAGCTGGCCATGGTGGAGCGCAGGGCCAACTTGCTGCAGGCCGAGATCGAGGAGCTGCGGGCCACGCTGGAGCAGACTGAGAGGAGCAGGAAAATCGCAGAGCAGGAGCTCCTGGATGCCAGTGAGCGTGTCCAGCTCCTCCACACCCAGGTCCTTACTATATAATAATGGATTGGTAAAAAATATGAAGGAAGGACTAGGAGGAGGTATAGTTCAATAGTATGATGCTTGCCTAGTGTGTGTAAGGCCTGGGTTCAGTCCCCAGCACACCCAAAAAACACGAGAAAAGAAAAAAAGAAAAGAAAAGAAGAGAGAGTAATGATGAAATTCTCACTCAAATCTTAGTGCTTTAGAAATTTATTCATAATGGTTCATGGAAAATTAATTTTAAAGCATTTGATTTTTGGATTAACAATATTTTGTGTATCTGACCTATGACTTACAGAGTTGACTATTTTTTAAAAATATATTGTCAACTCAGATTATTGCTGAAACAAGAATAGTACTAGTTAATTTAATAAACTAGTTTAATAAAATATTTTAATAAATTAATTTCATTAGAACATCAAGCACCCTACTTTTGCTCTGTGTACTTAATATTTCTAAATTTGATATTTTAACCAGAACACCAGCCTAATCAATACCAAGAAGAAGCTGGAGACAGACATTTCCCAGATCCAGGGAGAGATGGAGGACATCGTCCAGGAAGCCCGCAATGCAGAAGAGAAGGCCAAGAAGGCCATCACCGATGTGAGCAGAGGGGAATGCAGTGGTGGGCAAACACGAACCTTGCTGCACCCTCTCAGGTCCTGACCGACTCTGTTTTCTGCTAACCAGGCCGCCATGATGGCCGAGGAGCTGAAGAAGGAGCAGGACACCAGTGCCCACCTGGAGCGCATGAAGAAGAACCTGGAGCAGACGGTGAAGGACCTGCAGCACCGTCTGGATGAGGCCGAGCAGCTGGCACTGAAGGGCGGCAAGAAGCAGATCCAGAAACTGGAGGCCCGGGTGGGTCTTCTGATCAACATTTATCCCTTTCTCATTTGAATCCAACACATAACCTTAAATATGTAGTGGATGATATAGAGTATCCTGAGATGAAGGAGAAATATTCCCTGCTGCCTGAGAGCTTATAATAGGTCAACAAGATATATGAAGATGATAAAAGAAGTATATGGGTCATTCAAAGCAGTAATTCACTGAGTGAATGAATGACAGTAAATATTTTTGAAATGTCCACCTTTTTATAGGTACGTGAACTCGAAGGAGAAGTTGAAAGCGAACAGAAGCGCAATGTTGAAGCTGTCAAGGGCCTACGTAAACATGAGAGAAGAGTGAAGGAACTCACTTACCAGGTAAATAGTCCCTCTAAGTTTTCATTCAGCCCTCAAGGGATGAAAAACCTTAACAAAATTTGATGATACTTGTACTTCCCAAAAACTCACTCTGTAAAATATTATTTTAGACTGAGGAAGACCGCAAGAATGTTCTTAGGCTTCAGGACCTTGTGGACAAACTGCAAGCAAAGGTTAAGGCATACAAGAGACAAGCAGAGGAAGCGGTGAGTTCAGAACTCCTGAACTGGGCACTGCGACTGGGCAGCATCCACATTTCAGATGTGACAGGCCATTTTAGTTAAAGGGATAAAGGAAGTGCTGGGTAAAGTAATGAGAGAAAACCACAACAAAACATAACATTCTAGGGAGGAGGGAGAACAAATGCAAACTTTGGAGTGTAAAAGCATGTGGTCCAAGAAGTAGAAAGAATGAAGAGAGCAGTATAGAGAAAGCTGGAGAGCTAGGCAGAAAGAAGGTTATAGGCTCTTCGATGACATGAAAAGAAATCTGGATTTTTTTCTAAGTACAATGGGGCAGTGAGACTCAATGAGAGAGTTTTCACCTGGCTCAGAAGTGATCTATTCATATTTCCTAAAGAATAGTCTGGCTATTATGTAACAGTGGTAGGTGCACGGAGGCGTGTTAGAAAATTTTCCAGGTGGTTCTGTGGTTTGGATTAAGGTAGTAATGGATCAGAGAGACAGGAGTGAAGAGTTCCCACTATGTTTTGGGGGTGGAAACTTTGAGATATGATAAAGGGGTGAAAATAAGGAAATCAAGGGTAATTTCTCAAGTTTATGATGTGAGTAACCAGGTGAATGATGTAGCAATTATTAAAATGGGGAACTAAGGGAAAATAAGATTACAGGGCAAGAAGGAAATAGGAATTCTTTCAGACACATTAAATGTGAAATGCCATTATATACACAAGTGAAAATGTCAGGTAAATAATTGCATATGAGAGTATGGAGCTCAGAAGTTCCCAGTTATGATCAAATCAATAGATTTTTGGTACTCCACCTTATCTCATTTTCCTATCCTGTGATTTCATCTGAAATAATAATCAGATAATATCAATTTCCTAAGTATAGAGAAAAACAGAGGAATACACAATAGTCTAGGGAGGAGGGAGCTCCTCTGTTCATTGATAATTCTTTTTCCCCTGACCTCTAATGTCTGAGACTAAGACCTGGGGCAGGGGACGAGAAAGGAACAGAGAACAGACAAATATACATTTGTGCACATTCACACCCACATGTGGACAAACCATTTAACCTTTCTATTGCTCCCACTTTCCTCATCTAGAAGAGGGAGAGCTGAGGGTTTTGTTGGATTTTTTTTAATACCAAGCTGTACTATTTAGTGATTCTAACCTTTACCAGTGTTCTAAATTTGAATGCCACACTTTGAAGGGGTTCTTAACGAGACTTTTTAAAAAAGAATGATTACTGAAGACTAAACTAGAACAGCTCTTCTCAAATTCATGGCTCTATATTCAAGCATAATCAGAGACCACTCAGCCTTTTTTTTTTTGGTGCTGGGGATCAAACTCGGGGCCTTGTGCTTGCAAGGTAAGCACTCTAACCACTGAGCTAAATCCCCAGCTTCAGCCTATTTTAAGAAACAACAAACTTGCTAATTTTCTAAACTTCACTAAGTGGCAATAATTTAGACTCAAATGGCAATAATTTATCTTCGAGCTTAGTAGTTTGGTATAATAAAAATTGCCTACATGAATTTTTTAAAGATCTAGTTCCAATCTCATGATCCTGAAAAAAAGCAAGGCTGGAAATCCATCATCTTTAGTAGTAGTTCTAAGATGCTTTGTTTTTCTGAAAGTTCAAAAACAGATGCTACCTGTCTTTCTATTACCTGAGTTTAGGAAGCATAAGTACAGCTGGGTATGGCACAAAGTGGTTGTAATCCTATCAGTAATGGCAGCTGAGATACAAGGATTGCAAGTTTGATTCCCACCTGGGCAACTTGGCAAGACCCTGTTTCAAAATAAAAAGAGAGCTAGAGATATAGCTCAGTGTAAAGACCCTGTACTCAATCCCCAGTACTACCACAAAAAAAAAAAAGAAAGAAAGAAAGAAAAAAAAAAGAAAAGACAAACCACATACAGGGGAATTAATACCACATGCATATTTAAAACATTTCTTCAAGTTAAAAAAAAAACTTTTAATAAAGTGAATCACATTTAAGTAAAAAGTTCAAGACCCACTGACCTAAGAATCAAGGAATTTGAACATTTTTTTCCCCTCACCAATGCATTCCTATTCACAGGAGGAACAATCCAATGTCAACCTCTCCAAATTCCGCAAGATCCAGCACGAGCTGGAAGAAGCCGAGGAGCGGGCTGACATTGCTGAGTCCCAGGTCAACAAACTCCGGGTAAAGAGCCGGGAAGTTCATACAAAAATAGTAAGTGAAGAGTAATCCATCCAACTGCAGTAAAGTGACCAAAGACATGCACAGAATGTGAAAATCTTTGTCACTCTGTTTTGTATTTATGACTTATGGAGATAAAAAATTTATCTGCCAAAATTTCGTGAGTCTCTTTTTTCCATGTCAATTTATCTTTTTATATACCCAGGAAAGAAAACATTCACTTACATTATATGTAAATGTATTTAGTCACCAAAACTAAAACCTGATAGAGAACAACTAGGCCATGCCCAGTAAATCCCACCAGACACCATCCCTGTGGGAAATAGGTGAAGCCTAGCAGTATACAACAGGAAGGTAGAACACAGCTCCTCACTTGGCAGAACATCAACTAGCTTCTTCTATTTTTTGTTTTTGTTTTGTAATGCTGGGGATCACATCTAGAGCTTCACACATACTAGGCAAGCAGTTTACCCCTAGGTACATCCCCAGCCCTATCTTCTATTACTGAAGTGCCTGGGGACTAACAGGAGAAGGTCTTTACTTGCTGAAGCCCATTTATAAAAACTGGAAGACGTGTTTGCTATTTCAAATGCACAGGCACAAATGTAAAATAACATTTTCCTGATTCATTGTGTGTGTCAACACCCCATCAAAAGAAATTAATAAAGCTGTAGTAATCAACTCCAAAGAAATGGAGATCAATGAATTCAAAGCAATCATCATAAAGAAACTCAATGAGTTGCAGGAAAACAGAGACAGACAAGCAAAATTAGGGAAATAATGCATAAACAAAATGACTATGTTTAATGAAGAAATAGAAACCACAAGAAAGAACGAAACAAAAAACTGGAACTGAAGATTATAATAACAGAACTGAAAAATTCAATAGAGAACTTCAAGAGCAAACTCAATCACGCCAAGGGAAGACTATAGTGAATTCAAAGATATGCCATTTAAAATTACACTAATAGAGAAGCCAAAAGGAAAAAAGAACGAAGAATGCATAAGGGCCATGGGATATCATCGAACATACAAAATGCATGAATTATGGAAGTGCCAGAAGAAGAAGAGAAAGAGGGCCAAAAAACATATTTGAAGAATTATAAGCAGAAAATTTCCTGGATCTTAGGAAGAATATGGACATCAAGATTAATAAAGATTGAAGAAAGATTAACCCAAAGAAGGATTTTCCGGAACACGTCATAATCAGGTTTTCAAAAGTCTAAGACAAAGTAACAACTTTGAAAGCAACAAGAGAAAAGTGACTCATCGCATACAAGAGGATTTAAATTAAGCTAACAGTGACCTTCTCAACAAAAAGCTTGCAAGCCAGAAAGGAATGGAATGACAATTCAGAATGCTGAAAAAAATTTGCCAAAGAAAAACACTACACTGAGCAAATGCTGTCCTTCATAGGGCCACACGGAGACACTTCCAGACAAACAAAAGCTGCTTTATAAGAAACGCTAAAGAGATTTCTTCAGGTTGAAATGAAAGGACTCTGGGTAATAACAAGAAAACATATGAAAGTATAAATTCACTGATAAAGGTAAATCCACACTCACATTTTTTAAATGCTCAGATATTGTAATTATGGTGTATAAATTATTCTAATTCGGGTAATAGCTAAATTACAAAAGCATTAAAATAACTATGGTTACAACAATTTGTTAATGGATGCACAATATAAAATATGTAGTGTTGCATCAATAACATAATATTAGGACAGGGAGATGCAAGAGTATAGTTTTATGTAATTTAAGCTAAGGTCTTATCAATTGAAAGAAGAAAGCTGTAGCCAGGCATGGTGACATATGCTTGTAATCCCACCACTCAGGAGGCTGAGGCAGGTGAATCACTGTGAGTTTGAGGATAAATGGGTTACACAGTGAGTTCAAGGTCAGCCCAATCTACATAGCAAGACTCTGTCTCAAAAGAAAACCCAAAAAAAGGAAGAAAGTAGAAAGTTGTAATTACAGGATGTTTTATGTAAGCTCCACAGTAACAACAAAGAAATAAATCTGTAATAGATAAACAGAAGATACCAAAAGCAATCAAAGCACACTATTACAGAAAATCAACAAGTCACAAAAGAAGGCAGCAAAAGATGAAGGAACAAAGGACATACGAAACAACTAGAAAACAACAAAATTGAAATAAGTCCTTATTTTTTAATGACTGCTGTAAATGTAAGTTGACTAACTTCTGCAATTAAAAGAAAAAGAGAGGTTGAACTTTTTAAAAGCATAACAATATTTTGCCTGCAAAAGACTCACTTTAGCATTAAGGGCACACATAGGCAGAAACTGAAGGTATTAAGAAAGATATTCAGTCTGGGCACAGTGGAGCAAATTTGCAGTCCCAGTTACTTGGAAAATCGAGGCAGGAAGATCATAAGTCAAGCCTAGTCCGGACAACTTGGTGAGACCCTATTTCACAATAAATAATAAAAAGGGCTGGGGATGTAGCTAAGTGGTAAAATATCCCTGAGTTCAATATCCAGTGCTGGGGGAAAATAGAATGAAAAAAGAGAAAAAAGAAAAACATATTCCATGCAAATGGTAATCAAAAAAGAGTATAAGTGGCTATATTTATATCAGATAAAATAGATTTTTCAGTCAAAATCTCTCACAAGCTATAAAGGAGGTCACAAATAACAAAAAGGTCAATTTACTAAGAGAATATAAGAATTGTAAAAATACATGCAGCCAACATGGAAGCACCTAAATATATGAGGTCAATATTAAAACTTGAACGGAGATATAGACAGCAACACAGTAACAGAGACTTCGATACCCCACTTTTTTCTTATTTTTTACCTTATGAAAAAATAAGACAAATTTTAATGATCAAATAAGTGAATAACAAGAGTTACCACACTGTGTATCATTATCTTCAAAGTAGTTATTCAGAGTACAAAAAGATTCTTACAAAAAGAAACAAATGGATAATAACACAAATCTTTCTTTTCAATGAAATAAGATAAACTAGCAGTATAAATAAAACCAGAAAATTAAAAACCAGAAAACAGTAGACTTTAATGATAATATAGACCAAATTAATCTAACAGATATTTCCAGACCTTTCTAGTCAACAAAATCAGAATACATATTTTTCAAGTGCATATGAATAGATGGCAGGCTAGATCATATACTGGGCAACAAACCAAGTTTTAAAAATTAAAGAAAGCTGAAATCATCTTAAGTATCATTTCCAACCACAATGTATGAAACTAGAAATCAGTAAGAGGGCTTTAGAAAATTCACAGATATGTGTAAATTAAACAACATACTCCAGAACAACAAATGGGTCAAAGAATAAATAAAAAAAAATCTTGAGCCAAATGATAATGAAAACACAACATATGAAAACTTATGGAATCTAGCAAAAGCAGTTGTAAGAGGGAAGCTTACAGCAAATGCTAAGATTAAGAAATAGAAAAGACTTCAAATTAACTACTTAACTTCACTTTTCAGGGAATTAGAAAAAGAACAAACTAAACCCCAAATCAGAATATGGAAGGAAAAATAAGGATCAAAGAAAAATAAATGAAAGAGTCTAGAGAGACAATAAAAAATAATCAACTAAACTCAGAGTTGGTTTGTTGAGAATAAATGAAATCAACAAACCCTTGCCCAAATTAACCAAGAAAAAAAAGAGGACTTGAATACATAAAGATACCACAAATAGTAATGATCATAAGCAACGACGATGAATAATTATACATCAACAAATTGGATATCCTATAAAAACAGACAAATTCTAGGTTTCCTTTGGTTCAAAATGAATTTTAGAATTGTTTTCTCCAATTCTGTGACGTATGCTATTGGTATTTTAATTGGGATTGCATTAAATCTGTATAACAATTTTGGGAGGATGGCCATTTTCACGACATTGGTTCTTCTTCCCCAAGAACAAGGGATATCTTTCCATTTTCTGATATCTTCTTCAATCTCCTTTTTCAAAGTACTGCAGTTTTCAATGTATATCTCTGTTACTTCCTTTGTTAGACTGATTCCCAGGTACTTCATTTTTTTGGATGCTATTGTGAAAGGTGTTGTTTCCCTAATTTCTCTCTCAGTGAGTCTGTTATTTGTGTACAGGAATGCTATTGATTTCCGAGTGCTGACTTTGTACCCAGCTACGCTGCTGAATTTGGTTATTAAATCTAGAAGTCTTTTGGTGGAGTTTTTGGAGTCTTCTACATAGAGTATCATGTCATCCGCAAATAGTGATGATTTCACTTCTTCCTTTCCTATCCTTATTCCTTTTATTTCTTTCTCTCATCTAATTGCTCTGGCCAATGTATTCAGCATTATATTGAATAAAAGCAATTCCAGGCAACAAAAGCAAAGCACAGGCCATCACAGTCCCTGGCCCAAAATTATATTACAAAGCTACTGTAATAAAAACAGCATGGTACTGGCGAAAAAACAGACCCCAGGACCAATGGAACAGATTAGAAGACGCAGAAACAAGTTCAAACACTCTCAGTCACCTTATCTTTGACAAAGAGGTCAAACCACCTCACTGGAACAAAGATAGCCTCTTTAATAAATGGTGCTGGAAAAACTGGCTCCCCACATGCCAACGATTAAAACTAGACCCATGTTATTCCCCATGCACTCAGCTAAAATCAAAATGGATCAAAGATCTAAACATTTTTTAAAACAGCAATCCTAAATCTGCTGGAAGATAGAATAGGTAGAACTCTTGAAGACATAGATAATAGGCAAAGACTTTGTGAACAAAACCTCAATTGCCCAGGAAATATCACAAAGAATTAACAACTAGGATCTAATCTTATTAAAAAGCATTTGCACAGCAAAAGAACCCACCAACAGAGTGAAGAGCCAACCCACAGAGTGGGAAAAAATTTTTGCAGCTATTCCTCTGACAAAGGACTAATATCTCAAATATATAAAGAACTCAAAAAAATCAGAGCCACCAAATTTAAAAACCCAATCCAAAAGTGGGCAGCTGAAACGAACAGGCACTTCTCAGATGAAGAAGTAGAAATAGCAAATAAAGATATGAAAAAATGTTCAACATCACTGGTCATTTGAGAGATGCAAATTAAAACAGCACTTAGATTCCATCTCACTCCAGAAAGCATGGCTATTATCAACAAATCAGCCAATAACAAATGCTGGAGGGGCTGTGGAGAAAAAAGAACATTTCTTCACTGTTGGTGGGAGTGTAGACTGGTGCAAACACTATGGAAATCAGTGTGGAGATTCCTCAGGGAACTAGGACTAGAGATTCCATTTGACCCAGCTATTCCCCTTCTTGGTATCTTCCCAAAAGAATTAAAAGTATCATACCACAGCAACACATGCCCACCCACGTTTATAGCACTACAGTTTGTAAAATCTTGGAAACAGCCCAAATGTCCATCAATCGATGGATGGATAAAGAAAATGTGGTTTTTTTGCACAATGGAGTGCTACTCTGCCATGAAGAACCATAAACTTGAGACATTTCTAGGTAAAAGGATGCATCTTGAGACCATACTCTTTTATTTATTTATTTATTTATTTATTTATTTTTGGTGCTGGGGATTGAACTCAGAGCCTTGCACTTGCTAGGCTAATCACTGAACTAAATCCCCAGCTCCGATACCATACTCTTAAGTGAAATAAATGAGACACACATATTTAAATACCACATTGTTTCTCTGATGTGAGAAACTGAAAATGTAAATCAAGACTAAAATATATTGGGAAAGGGAAGAAAGTGTTCAAATGGGAAGGGGAACAAAGGAGAGGGAGGGGTAAAGGAACGGAGGGACAAGAGAAATAAGGAATAGAAGGAAAAATTGGAAACAAAGCTTTTGTAAATAAGGAGGGAGGAGCGGGTGAAGGGAGGGGAGGGGAGTGGGGAAAAAAGAAGCATCAAGATATATCAGGTACAGGTACAAATCTCCTATGATGAATGTTATCACTATGTACATCTAAAATGTAACATTAAAAAAAAAAGAACAGAGGCTTATTTTGGCTCATGGTTCTGGATACTGCAGGGCTGGGAAAGGCTCAGCCTCCATCACACACACACACACACACACACACACACACACACACACACACAAAGACGAATTCCTACAAACACACAACCGACCAAGACTCATCATACAAAAAACAGAAAATATGAACAGACAAGTTTTGACAACACAGATGAACCTAGAGGACATTATGTTAAGTAAAATAAGGCAGGAACAGAAAGACAAATATCATATTATGTAATATATGTGAGGAATTCAAAAAAGTAGACTTACACAGCAGAGAGTAAAATAGTGGTTACCAAAAAGTGGTGAGAGATGGAGTATATCAGGAAAGGGAAGATTTTGGTTAAAATGTGTAACATTGCAGTTCAATAGGAAAAATACATTCTGGTGATCTGTTGTACAACATACTGATTATAGTTAATAATAATTTACTATAATTTTGAAATAATGTCACACAAAGAAAATATATATTTGAGGTGACATATATGTTAGTTTGATTTGATAATTCTACAGTATATACATACAGATGGCCAACAGGTAGATGATAAGATGTTCAACATCATTAATATTAGGAATATAAATTAAGGCCACAATGAGATATCACCTCATATATGCTATGATGACTATTACAAAAGACAAGAGATAGATAATGTATGAGGAAAGATGTGGAGAAAAGAACCCTTGTACAAAGTTGGTATGAACGTAAGTTGGTACAGCCATTTTGGAAGAATACTGAGGTTCCTCAAAAAAAAAAATTAAAAACAGAAGCACATAACTTCATCATTGATATCAGTACCCTCTCAAAATCTCTCAAACATTGCATTCAGTCTCTGCACAAATTACCAAAACTCACACAAGAAGAAATAGATAATCTAAATAGGTCTATATCTATTAAGGAAATTACAAAATAATCATCTTCTTAATAAAAAGCTCCAGGCCAACATAGTTTTACTGGTGAATTCTACCAAGTATTGAAGAAGAAATTCTACCAATTCTCCAAAATATTTTCAAGAAAACAGAAGCAGAAGGAATATTTTCTAACTCATTTGAGTTCATCATGACCCTATACCAAAACCAGAAAAAGACAACACAAAAGAAAGAAAAATTACAGACCAAAATCTCTCATGTACACAGATGAAAATATAGGGAAAATGGGACCCTTAGTTAGGGTTACAGTAAGGGCCACAGTCCCTTTTAGAAGGGAAGAGAAAAAGTAGCCTCTGTGACTAAACGCAGGCAGTTTTGTGGTCTTACTTCTGAAGCAACAAGCCTGCCACCCAACACTTAACCTCAGACTGGCTCTTGAAACTGTTCCCCTGACTTCTTTATGGTTTGAACATTCTGAAATGGTCCAAAAGTGTGTGCTGTAATTACTCTGATGCATTGTATCACACTGTACCCTTAGCAAAGAGCCTGTTAACCAGTTAAGTGCAGACCCTCTGGGGGCGGGGGGTGGAGATGGCCCTATCCCATAGAGATAGGACCTTTGCCCTATATCCAGTGGTCACCCAGCTCTGGCCCCCCAACACCTTGGAGTGGCTTTGAACCACTTCTGCAATAAATTTACTTTCACTTTGCTACAATAAATCTACTTTTGCTCTGCCCTGTGACTTCAGACTTCCCTTCCTCTTTCTACATGAGAGAGACAGACAAGCCCAGGAAAGTTCAAGGGTGGGCTGGTAACCCTAGACCCATGGATGCACACACACACAGAAGTCCTCAATTAAATATTATCAAATCAAATCCAACAGAGTATACCACAAGCAATTGGGATTTATTTCATTCAATTTTTATCCAATACCTCTTCTTCTTGCAGGTCACTGACTCAAGACTTTCTGTCCTTGCAATTCTTTGACATCATCAAAACTCTGTATCCATTGGCCTCCCCAGCACTTTTTCATTATTCTGATATGTCCTTTCACATTCTCACCTCCTGAAAAAGTCTTACATTGATTAAACCCAACTACTCTCCTTTTCTGTGGCCAAATCTAGGCAACTGAACTTGCTGGAGAAAAACATACAGCTTTGCCAGATTGGTCTCAGTTTAACTTTATGATTACAATTCAGTGTTCTGGGCAAGTGTTTGGAGAGTAGGTCACCTCTACTCTCCAAAATGAACACTTTACATCTTTTCTCTCTGTACTCACTACATCTCTTCGGCTTTTGCTCTCTGCCAATGACCTTCCCTTAAGGAGAAAATGGAAGCAAGCAACAGAAACTCACGCACCCTCTTGCCATCAACTCCACCAACTAACCTGAATCTTGCTTTCACTCTCAATCTTCTTTCCTAATACATGGTGTACTGTTCACATCAGAGACCATTTGGCCTCAGAATTACAGACCCTTCTTACCTTGTTTCCCACAAGGATGCTCTTCCTCTCTAGTATCATCAATTTGTCTCAATCCTTCTCGCTAATGCAAATCTGCTTACTCTAACCCTTCTTTTAACAATATATTTAATGTCTCCCCTCTTCACTCTTGTCTGCCCCCAGATACCACTTCATTAGATACCCTCCTCAACAATTGTTTCTTTCTCTAACCTTATCTTGAGACAAAGTATTTGGCCACAGCTACTGAATCACCCCCAGGTTTTGGGTTCTCAGGGTCCCCAGATACTGTAGAACAGAGATTTTTGCATCCTTCACAAATTCCAAACTCCTGACCCACAGAATCTATGTGCATAAAAATGATTGTTTTAAACCACTTTGTTTGGGGTAACTAGTTATGTAGCTATAGTAACCAGAACACGGCCCAAATCATCACTGTATTTTATCTGTGCTGTTGCAATATCTACCTACCCGTTGGCCCACCTACCTACACTGAGCCTAACCTTGCTGCCTACAATCTAGATTCAATACCATAACCAGAGTAATTCTTTTAAATCTTCAGGCATATTGAATTTTGCCTCTCCTTAAAATTCTCACTAGCTCTCTATCTTACTCAGATCTAAAGCCAAACTCACTGCACTGTCCCTACGAGGTCCTGCACTACTTAGCCCTAACTCATCTCCTGGCATGCTCCTCTTTGCCCATCTTGTTCCTGTTATGGGCTTAGCAGTGAAACATGTTTTAAAATATGTATACTAGGGCTGTGGATTCAGCTCAGTGATTAGAGTGCTTGCCTTGTAAGCACAAGGGCCTGAGTTCGATCCCTGGCACAACCAAAAAAAAAATATTTATACAGTGTGAAATGGCTAAATCAAGCTAATTAATATATTCATTACCTCACATAGTTATCATTTTTGTGGTAAGAACACTCAAAATTTACTATCTTAGGACTTGTGATGCATATAATAAGTTATTATTAACTATATTCATCATATTTTACAGTAGATCTCTTAAATTTATTATTTCTAACTGCATTTTATATCTTTTGACTCACATCTCCTCAATTTCCTCTTCCAATGCCTACCTCCAAGTTTTCCCTTGGAAATCACCATTTTACTCTCTACTTCTATGAGTTAAAATTTTTAGATTCTACTTATAAACAAATGAGGACATGCAGTTTAGTTTAAACAAATGAGGACATGCAGTCTTAATTTCATTTAACCGGGCCTGTTTTATTTCATTTAACACAATGTCCTCCAAGTTCATCTACACTGTCACAAATTGAACATTTCTTGTTTGTTCTATCTGGAATATTCTTAGAACTATCTACAGCTCCTTCACATCTCTCAAACTTCTACTTAAATGCCATTTTAATACAGAAGCCTATACAGAACATCCACTTTGGTGGATTATTCATTACCCTTCCCTCTTACTCTATTTAGCTCTTCCTTTCAGTACTTAACATTCTCTGATATATTACATGTTTACTTATTTGTTTGGGTGCATCCATCCTTGTGGACAGAAACTGCCATGAAGCATCAACTATGCTAGTTTCTGCAATATCCCCTAGGCTAGAACAGTAGCTGACACACAGGGGACAGTTAATAGAAATGTTCTGAATAAACAAGTGAGTGAATGACTATTCCCACAAGATTGAAGCAAGAACTATGTAAAGTGTAATATACAGCTGACTTAAAAATGAGTCTACAACCACTTTTTAGAGTGATGGCCTTGGAGAAATTTAAAAGAAAACAAACACCAATTTGACTTGCTGAATTCTGAAGGATTTTATTGATATGCTGCCATGCTGGATGCCACAGAAACCAGAACATACTATCTCTAGCCTAGGTCCCAGGTTATTTTTAACATAATTTATATATAAAGAGAAGTAACAGCAACAAAAATAATCTTGTTTATTGTATTTCCTGGCCACTACTTATGTTCAGCTCTTTACTCTCACTTAACCTCTCTGGGTATATTCCAAAGTGTCAGCCTGCCATTGTGACCTTCATCTGTCATCAACTGCTTGCTTCAGCGCCGCCTGGTGACAATGCCCTAGACATTTTACGTATACCTATCTGCATATGAATTAAATGACATTATGTATAAATTCATATATATGTAATAACCTGTAATGCTTTTATATGCATAATTTAATTTACATAATCCTGTAAGGTGAAAGTGGTATTAGATTTCCACTAGATTTATATATATATATATATATATATATATATATATTTATTTATTTATTTCTTTATATTTGTGTGTGTGTGTGTGTGTGTGTGTGTGTGTGTGTGTGTGTGTGGTGCTGGGGATCGAACTCAGGGCCTTATGCTTGCAAGGCAAGCACTTTAACCACTGAGCTAAATCACCAGCCCTAGATTTATATTTTTAATGAAAAAGAAGTACAAGATTTCAGGAACCTGTAATACTTCCTAATACATATATAAGGAGAATAGGAGGAAAATGCCAGAGAGAAGCTTTTGTCCAAACTCTTGAAAGATAGTATCCAAAATTACTCTCCTAATCTAGACTGAAGCCATGCTTTCCATCCATATCCAATCATAAAGAAATGCACAAATACAAGGAGGCTTAGTGTTCATTTCCTGTATTTTCCAGTTAAACAATGCTTAGTGAAGTAAGTGTAGGGGAAATGACTCCTCCCTAATTCAGTGTTGCTTCTCTCTCTGTCAACGCTGTGCAAGGTTCTCTGATCTACTCCTGGTGGTTTATGCTAGTTGCCATTAGAATGTTCTTGTCTTCGGAGCTTTGAAGATCTAAATGATTAGTCTACCTGTAACGGATCAAAGTTCTGACTTTAAGTTGAGAGTCCTCATTAGCTATATTCCTATAAGTCACTCTATCTGTTTTGGTCTCATTCACATTTTCTTTCTTTCTCTTTCAGTTCCAAATGTAGTGGATGTGCTTACTAAACAGTTATTACATGTGTAATTCAGCTATCAAGTTCCAAAAAAAGTCAAAATAAATGAATTCTAAAAACTAAAAGTAAAATCAGAACAAGTTTCTTTCTATTTAGCACCCAACACTTGGGGTAAGTTGCTAGACTTCTATGACTCATTTCCATAAAGATTAAAAAAACAAAACAAAAGGCTGACATTTATTTTATAGTATTGTACCAAAATAAATTTTAAAAATCAGAGAAGATTCAATCTGTCAGTGTGTTAAAGAGAAATTCTAAGTCAAGATAATAAAAACAGTTTCATTAATCCATAATTTAAGCCAGCAGATGATATTTGAAAATATCATGCCAGATCTTAGAGATACTCTTACAGTATGTCTATTTCCTGTTATATTCAGCAACAATTATGTATACGAAAAACATAATTTATGAGTATTATGGGCTTGTGATAGCCCCACCCAGCTTGTTAGTCCACAGGGAAAGTTGTGCATGGCATGTCTTTCTTCCAAGCTTGAATAAAAATATATGGTACCCACCTCATTATAGCTACAGCTAGCCATGAGAGTTTGCCAAGACCTAGGAATGCATGTTTGGGTCTCCTTCCATTATGCAGTAGAAACATGCAAGGAACATCACACAGCATCCTGTTGTCCCCTCAGAGAAAACATACGAGCTGGAGATATCCATGGTAAAGTCCTCCAGAAAGGAACAGAAGTGTTTACATCTATTCTAAATCCCTTAGGTGTCCCTCACTGTTCCATCACTACTGCCTAATCTGAAATCTCACTTTCTCCTTCATGTTCAGACTTCTAGACTTTAAAAGAATCTACCAGCAGTCCTGTTAAAATCTAGACTTTGGCTAGGAATTTTCTGTCTTAATGTCTATCACTCATTGATTCCACTCTTACCGTTAGATCTAAAATCCATTCTAGACTCCTAATGGCTCAAAGCACTAACAAATAAATTAGTCCTTAACCCTTCATGTCAGGCTCATTCTGTCTGACCAATTTTATAGGACAGTAAATGGGAACCTGGCTTTGAATTCTGTGATGAATGATCCAACAGCCAAGCTGGAGAAACAGCCTCAGAAGCCCTGAATCCCCATCCCCTATCAAATGCCTATAAAGAACCCTAGATCATCCTCTGTCAAATTATTTATAGGAGACAAGAAATATTTCTAATTATATCCATTCACACCACAGTCAGTGAATATTG
This sequence comes from Hystrix cristata, assembly GCA_004026905.1. Lineage (NCBI taxonomy): Eukaryota > Metazoa > Chordata > Mammalia > Rodentia > Hystricidae > Hystrix > Hystrix cristata. Next base: position 8,577 of record PVJO010017722.1, on the reverse strand, counting down.
TGCAAAGAGATTGCCAAAAAAGATTTTGCCAAGTAGGTTCCCAGCTAGGACAGCTGAGGTGGCTGCTGTGTTTGCAGAATGGCCTCTATAAAAGTAGAGCCCAGATGCCTCTGTCCTGTCCTTCCTCAAAATCCTTAAAGGTATGTATAGTGGAGGAACACTTGGCTAATTGTACATTCCCAGTGATAGTGATTATTCATTTAAGGGAGATGATTATTATTTCCCAAATTTTAATTTCCTTTTCACCATTCCTAAGGATAACACTGTACACAATAGTTACTAGTATTTTATGATTAAATGGAAAAAATCCTGCATTATCTGTTTTCTCTTCCAACAGTAGTTGTCTGCTTTGAGCCTGCCACCTTCTTCATCTGGTAACACAAGAGGTAAGAGGAATTTATTATTACACTCTAAAGAACAAAGGTATCTCTATATTGCTACATCTTAATGAGCTAACGTTTAATTTCCCAGTCAGTATTGGGTATAGGATACAAAAAACAGCTGTTCATTAAGAATGGCTTAAGATTTCAACTTTTAAGGCCATTTAAACAAACAAAAATTTAATGAGACTTCTCTTTCACATGCTGTTAGAACTTCAGAAAGAATATAACCATCACATGCAATTCTTAACATGACTTACTACTCCAGTTAAACCAGTAAGAAAGACCACACAGTAAAATCAATAATGTGTTGATCTGAAAGTCAAAAGTTCTAGGTGCCAAACTAGGCTTTTCCCTAAATCTGCTTGCCTGAGTCAAACCAGTTAGCTTTTATGTATCTTCAAACACAGTGTGTTGCAACAAAATTAACATTGAACCTGGATTTAGGAGAAGAGGGCACATGTCTCATCACTGCCACTTTCTACCTCTGCGACAGTGAATGATCCTTTACCTTTCGGAGATTTTGTTTCTTCATCAGTAAAATGTGGAAGCTGGATGCTAGATGACTGCTAAGGTCCTTCCGGTTTTTTTCTGTCTGTTACCTAAGTCAGTGGTTTCTCATAACCCTTCCATGGAATCAAAGTATTTAAAGGCTCATCCCCAAGGAGGGACGGGGAGGAAGAGAGAGAGAGGAACCCACTACGCATTTAATGATTATTTTAAATAAGTTTGTATTTAATACTGTCCTTACATTCACTAAGAAAAAAGAAAACATTATTTATTTGGAAATGTTGCTTGTTCAAACATGAAAGAATGAATTATAACTATGTAGGGGGACTCCGACCCTCTGCAACAAATCTGAGACTCCGTGGAGGCTTGGGAAACAACTGACCTAAGACATTAGAGGGACATCCTTTCTGTGTTTTCACAGGTACACTACATTATAGTAATCACCAGATGGTAGTGTACTGTTAATTCAAAACTGCTTCATGTAGAAACAAAGATAGAAACAAAAAATGTAATACAGTAAGATATTTCTCCTTTGAAGAAAACATCCTAATATTAATGTTCCATTATCTATCCCCTGAAAATTTATGTAAATTTCACTGTATCATCAAGAGACATTTTTTAAAAATTGATTTTGAGCTACAGTATATGGCAAATTTTAAGTTGAGAGGAAGTATAATATGATGAAAGACCAAGATCCTTTCTGGAACGTCTATAAAAATTTGAGGCTATTATTGTCATTGTCATTGTTGTTGGCAACCAAGACACTGTGGATTTTTTGCCCTAGTATTGGGGATTGGACACAGGGCCTTCACACTAAGCTACATCCCCAGCCCTTTTTATTTCTTGAGACAGGGTCTTGCTAAGTTGCTAAGTCGCCCAGGCTAGGCTCAAACTTGCGACCTCCTGCCCCAGCCTCCCAGAGTACAGGGATTACAGGTCTGCACCACCATGCCTGCCTCAGGACATTGCTTTCTACAAACCACCTCATCTTTTGCTCCACAGAAGCCAGCTTCTTTTACTCTGGTCAGAGATAAAGGACTTATTTTATTTGCTCATAATAATTTGTCAGTGTGAGAAAACTAACTTCATCTTGGCTTGAAACTTTATATTGGCCATCAATTTCAGAAGAGCTATTTAGAAGATCGATATTTCTAAAAAGAAAGGGAGTAGAAAAGGCATAGCTATATGAACCTAAAATATTAAGAATCAGATAAAAAAACAACTGATATGCTAGAATCTAATAAAACTCAGAGAAATATGCACTGAAAATCTGAAATTACGTGAAGCTTTATTAAAAATTCAGATGCTGTTTTTCTCTAAGGATGATTTAAAGTTATTTCAGTTTGGAAAATACTGACTTTCAACAATTTAAAAACTGATTTAAAAAATGACTAAGTTTTGATTTAGGAGAAAATCATTTTTGGATTCTCAGGTTTCACTGTACTTATTTTACCCTTTACTTACCCAGTACCTATCAGTAACTAGGAATTTATTTATGTTTATTAGATATTTTTGACCTGAACTTGTATCCCAAAAGAACCCATGTACCTATTCACATCTAAATTTAATATTTTCTACATCCAATTTTACTAATTTAGGGAAATATTCCTACCTATTTGTTTTAAAAATAGGTTCATTTAGATTGTAAAGCCACTGAACAGTTATTTTCTATTTCTGTATAACACCATAATATAAAAGAAAAAAAAGGACGAGGGTTTGGAAAGGGGAAAGGAAAAAAAGCAAGTAGAAGAAGCAAAGATTCTGAACACAGTTGGAGCCTAACGAATGTTGCTGGGTAGATATCATCAGTCCCTCCGCATTTCCCAACTGCAGTTTACAATAGAGAGGAAAGAATGGAGGCTTAAAATGTCACAACAGTTGAACTACCAACATAAGGCTTCCAAGTCTTGAGTGATCTTTCAGCATCTTGACACAACACACAGGTGTGATCCCTAAGTACAGAAACAAACTTGGCAAATGAAGCCAACAGGACAACTCTCCACCCAACCCTCTGTTGTCACCTGACTCTGCTTCTTCCCCCAGGTGCACCTAGTCCAGAGCTGCCATCGATAACCTGCAGCCATGAGTTCTGACGCTGAGATGGCGGTTTTTGGGGAGGCTGCTCCTTACCTCCGGAAGTCTGAAAAGGAGCGCATTGAAGCTCAGAACAAGCCTTTTGATGCCAAAACATCTGTCTTCGTGGTGGATGCAAAAGAGTCCTATGTGAAAGCAACAGTGCAGAGCAGGGAAGGGGGGAAGGTGACAGCCAAGACTGAAGGTGGAGCTGTAAGTAAAAGAAAAGGGGTGGGAGGACCAAGTAACTGATCCTTCTCTACCACTTAGTTAGTACCCACTGCATCCTTCTTTTTGTTTTTTTTTTTTTTTAACAGACTGTCACAGTTAAGGAAGACCAAGTCTTTGCCATGAACCCTCCCAAATATGACAAGATCGAGGACATGGCCATGATGACTCACCTGCATGAGCCTGCTGTGCTGTACAACCTCAAAGAGCGCTATGCAGCCTGGATGATCTATGTGAGTACCCTTCAACTTATTCATAATTCAGTTATCTCTCTTAGCAAAAACAAGATCTACATGGTAAATAGTCTGACTTTCCTAGACCTACTCCGGCCTCTTCTGTGTCACCGTCAACCCCTACAAGTGGCTGCCAGTGTACAACCCTGAGGTGGTGGGTGCCTACCGAGGCAAAAAGCGCCAGGAGGCCCCGCCCCACATCTTCTCCATCTCTGACAACGCCTATCAGTTCATGTTAACTGGTGAGTGAATTCATAATTAGAATTTCTACAAGCATTGTAAAATATCTGTGTACTTTGAGAATAAAATGTTCTGCCCAAACATGAGAACAGCAATAACAAAAGTGGGGAAACAGAGTAAAACGCTCCAGTTTTAAAATTACAGAGGAATTTGCTTAGATTTCTATGCCAAAATTCTTGATAATTATGCTAATTCCAGCTGAAAAATAATAAAATTTGAGTATTCTGCCTTTTAAGTTTAAAATTTCACAGTGATGAGTTATAATAAGCGCTATAGGAAACTGGACTAGACATTAATAATATGACAAAATTCTGAACTATGAAACAAATAACTGAATGAGACATGAAACTATTATTTATCTGTGATTGGTTGATTATTTTCAACCAATGGTGAAATAATCCATTCCATATTCTATTTCATGAGCAGCAATGAGAATGTAATCCACAGATCAGTTAGCACACATTTTCCCGATTATTTTTAAAGGTTTCTTGTAAAAAGCAAACCATAATTTATGTTGTTTTTATTTCTGTGAGTGGGGAATTTTCAAACACAACTTTGAATTTATAAACACTGAGTTTATGTACGTGCTAAGTGTTTTGTGTGTTGTTTTACATTATCTTTGGTTTCTCTTTCACAGATCGTGAGAACCAGTCAATCCTGATTACGTATGTAGATGTCATGAGTTTCTGTTAAATTTTGATTGTTGTAGTAGTTAATACTGCCTTACATTCTGATTTTTTAAATTCTGATGGATCTTGTCAGGGGAGAATCTGGTGCCGGGAAGACTGTGAACACGAAACGTGTCATCCAGTACTTTGCAACAATTGCAATTACTGGGGAGAAGAAGAAGGAGGAAGCACCTTCTGGCAAAATGCAGGTGGGTGTGATAATCATCGGAGGAAGGAAGGAATAACAGGCTTTAAAAAATGTGACCATGGTACTCCAAAACCATAGCAACCAATTCCAATTACATAGGATGGCAGAATTTGGAAAAGAAATCTTGGAAGACCTTGTAATAATGAGATGCAGTTTAACAGGCAACAGTTCCCACAACCATTTATTAGGAGCAAAAAGTGGACCTGAGATACATGGAAATCAAGGCCACCTTCCTGGAGTGTTTTTCTCCCCAAGAGTGAATTCATTTTATAAAGACTTATCCGAAGTTACAAAATGCTACCAACAGGCAAAGTGAAAGAGAAGGAAATAAGTGGGAAGTTATTTTAATACATTCAGTTCAGCTTTTCTGAAGCTTCTTTATGTATATTATTTCTCTTAAGGGGACCCTTGAAGATCAAATCATCAGTGCCAACCCCCTGCTGGAGGCCTTTGGCAATGCCAAGACCGTGAGGAATGACAACTCCTCCCGCTTTGTGAGTCTTTGGTCTTCCTTCTCATGTGAGAATCGGTGTACATGTAGTGTCAATATCTTTCCCACTTACTTGGTCCATAGCTCATCAAATAGTTTCTGCCTTTTAATAGCCCTACTTTGCCTTTCCAAGGGTAAGTTCATCAGGATCCATTTTGGTACTACCGGCAAACTGGCTTCTGCAGATATTGAAACATGTAAGTTCATAAATAGTGGTGATTCAGAATCTTTTTTGGGGGGGTACATTTTGGACACTCTTGATCTTATCTATGTATTGTGAAATTTTCAAATGCTTAACTTTTCATGGTAGGCTTTCTTTCTTTTAAATGTGCTTAATCTGACTTTTCAGATCTGCTGGAGAAGTCCCGAGTCACTTTCCAGCTAAAGGCTGAAAGAAGCTATCACATATTTTATCAAATCACGTCCAATAAGAAACCAGAACTTATTGGTAAGGAGCATTGGATTTCTTTCTACCAAGAAAGGACATCAGTCTATGATGTCCCTCTGAAATGTTTTGATGGCCAAAGTAACTGTTTTTTTTGGGGGGGTTTTTTTTTGTTTTTTTTTTTTTTGTGGTGCTGGGGATCGAACTCAGGCCCTTGTGCTTGCAAGGCAAGCACTCTAATCACTGAGCTAAATCCCCAGCCCGGCCAAAGTAACTCTGTACACTGTTCTTTTCCATGTGCTCAGAAATGCTTCTGATCACCACCAACCCATATGACTTCGCCTATGTCAGTCAAGGTGAAATTACTGTGCCCAGCATTGATGACCAGGAAGAGCTGATGGCCACAGATGTAAGTACTATGTGCAAAACAGGATGAAGCAAAGTATTTTTCAGTATACAACATTGGCCTCTAATAGAGTGAAGAGCATTTACTATAAAAAGTCAATACTATCATTTAGGTTTTCTGAACCCTGGACAAAAATTACAGAAGTATGTGTTAAAAGCTTTAAAGGTCTCTAATAAATGTTAGGTCTTTGGCATTCCTTACCTAATTGTTCTTTTGGTCCTTACCTAATTCATTCTTCTTTTTTCTCGTCATTTTTTTTGGTCGATACTTGTATGCGAGCATTTCTCTTTCTTCTCTATTTTTTGTCAGACCCTACACATCTAAGAATCTGGGAAACAGACACAATATTTTTACATTCTTAAATAACAGAAAATGGAATCCTCATAGTTCCTTCTAATCAGATGTAAACACAAACTTTGTTTTGCATGTGAACTAATGGTATAGTTCTCTTTCCCATACGGTACTAGAAATACTGGGTCATTTACCTCAGAAAACTCTTTTGAGGACTCCATGAACATTTATCTTTATTTTTGAAACTACAGATTCTTCCCTTCTCCACCTCATTTTTTAAAGGATTATTGCTTTTTGATTTATTTTATTTAAGCTTTATACATATTTCACATTTGATTTAGAATTTCTGAATAATTTTTTATTCTTCTTAACATTTTTAAATTTAGTATCTCAATACTCCAAGATAGAATGGAAAGTTGCTCATAAAATACTTTTTCTTTCAAAAAGTTTATAATCTATTTATGTGCTTTTATCTTATAAATGCCAGGTTTTTATTCACTATAACTTATTAAAATATTCATATGTCTGAAATGATATAAAGATGAGAAATACCCTCCTGGTCTGGGAGGCTAAGAAAAAAGCTAGCAACTTCCCTCCAGGGCTTCTGTAATAACCTGTAGGTTCTGTGAACATGTTGCACTAGCAAGCTGGAACTGGAAGGCAAGAACTCTTAGGAGATATGAGTGGCACATACACATATCTTCTACCTTCTGATGCCTGCCCCCATTTATAAGCCTTTGCAAAGATTAGCATAGTTAACTAAGAAATTAATAAAAATCTGATAAAAAATATTTCATTGAAATGAGAAAGTTCCTTTCACAAATGTCTCTTTCCTGTATGAGCACTGGACGACCAGTTAAAGTTCACTCACAGGCATCCCACTGTCAGCTGAGCTATGAACTGATTATCTGAAAGGGATATAGAAAGACACTTGGTGCCACTGCTATTATATTCTCTTTCTGACTGAATTGTTCATGCCCATTAGTGTGGGAAGACAGATTATGATTATGTTTTAGGTTAGGAGAACGTAGTAGAAGAAGAAGCCAAAGAGAACCTTGGGAGACTGGAGACAAGAAGCAAAGATAATCAAGAGACCATAAAGAGCACGTGTTGAGGAGTAAGGCAGGCTGAAATAGAGACACGGGGAAAGTCCCGGTCCTTTGGTCTGGCTCTGAGTCCTGGTTGAGTAAGTGTGGGACAAGTCACGAGATTCTCACTGTCCACGTGACTCAACTAGAAACACTAATACATACCTCTGGTGTTGCTACATGGATCAAAGAGGTAAAGAAAATGAGTGCCTTCTGAAGCTGGCAACATGTTAGTCAAATATAAGGCAAGGCACAGTGAGGAAAAAGTAGGGAGGCAGATTCCCTGTGTCCTGAACAAGTCAGCTATGGTGATAATTGGGAGGTAGGTAAATGTTTCTCTTTTGATAGAGTGCTGTGGACATCCTGGGTTTCACTGCCGATGAAAAAGTGGCCATCTATAAGCTCACGGGGGCTGTGATGCACTATGGAAACATGAAATTCAAGCAAAAGCAAAGGGAAGAGCAAGCTGAGCCAGATGGCACTGAAGGTATCACTCCCTACTGTTATCTTCCATTTGACGGAACCAACACCACAAGATTTTCAGAGGCAGGGACCACAAGGACCATGTTCTTACTTTTTTTGATCTATCTCATGAAGGGCAAAAGTAGTAGAAAGAGAAAGTGGCACACTGTCAGATGCCTTCCATAACTGAGCTGATTTGTGGCACCTGTCCATTCTACTGTTCATTGAATTTTTGTAAACCAATATTCACTACTTGATTAAACGTTTTTTTATTCTAGCAAATAATTTGTATATCCACATGCACTGGAAAAAAAGTCCAGAAATGTGAATTTCCTCATCATTATTAGGTTAGGGTTTTTCAAATTACCTTACCTTTGGTCTACTTTCACCACATTTTAAATATCACACAGAATATTGACACTCCAAGCTCTAATTAATCATTATAAGAATGATTAAAATCAGGGTGAACAATGGCAATGATTTTGAACAATATCAGCAAATAAATAGGTTTCTAATATTTGTACATATTACTGTTTGAGCAAAACCTTTTTCTTCAACATCATCATTCACATTTTAAATCGTGTAGGCTACAGGTAGTTTCACCTTTCTCACTTTGCTCATGCAGTTGCTGATAAGGCAGCCTATCTGCAGGGTCTGAACTCTGCTGACCTGCTCAAAGCCCTCTGCTACCCTCGGGTCAAGGTCGGCAATGAGTATGTCACCAAAGGCCAGACTGTGCAGCAGGTGAGTATATGACTTCAATGAATCACACATGCATCCCAGACCTTGTGACATGTCTTTTATAATGCCAACAAATATTTCTGTATTTGTGAAGGTATACAATGCAGTGGGCGCTCTGGCCAAGGCTGTCTATGAGAAGATGTTCCTGTGGATGGTCACCCGCATCAACCAGCA